>MQRK01201846.1:38505-50490 GCA_001938485.1 Girardia tigrina
ATAAAATATTCCAGATAGAGTGAAAGAGGTTATAAAATGCAAAGGACACTGTACAAAGAATTAAAAATTCATTAATATTATACATTCTATTTTTTGTAAATATATCATTCGTTTAAAAATTCTCATAATCTCTCATTACTGCGAACACACCGGTGGTCGGTGACTTTTGGTAGGGCGGTGTATATATTCTATGGCTCGTACTTTTTATTCAATCTCTTTTCTCTCGTTAAGTTGGCTTTCTTCTATCCTTTTTTTGTTATGTTGTCTCTCCAATTTATACAATTCCTTATCAGTAAGCTGTCAATTGATTAAATTTTCCCAAGTAATAAAATCTAATTTATGACTTGCCACGAGGTAATTTTCCCAAGTAATAAATTCTAATCTATGACTTGCCACGAGATAATTTTCCACTTGAAAAAATAAATTTCTTTTGACCTCGTAAATTGAATTTCTTTTCTTTTTAATTAATTCAAGATGTACTTTTAGAAATTAAATAAAGGGCGCTTTTCTTTTCTATTCTCCTCTTTTTATAACCTTTTTCTAATCTTAAATTTTTCTATTTACTTTTCAAATAATTTTAATTATTCTTTTGTAAAAATACTTTTTAACTTATTCTAAATTATTTACCCTTTTAATTAATTTTTAATCCAATTGTTTATATATATTTTATATTTATTATGGTAGATGGATAAACAAAATTTATTTAATTCATTAATTAAAACAATAAATTAAATACTTATATTAAAATTAAATACTATACTCAACACTGGCATGAATTCCCTTTACAGACAAAGTCCTCAAATCTCACTGTCTCTCCTCGCTATTTTAACTCGCATTCGATGACTTGCAGCCTATCTCGGTTACTACTTCCACTAGCCGCACGCGATTCGTCCGTGTCTCTGATTTCGGTTTGCCCGACATTATTCTGCTCGCTGCGGGTGGGGCCAACCGCACGGGACTTATGTGTTAGAACCTGTCGTCGACTTCTAATTGATGCGGCAGATGCTACCCGGTAATTGTTGCGTGTCTCCACTGCAACGAGCACGAATGCAGTGGTGTCGGTTTCACAAATACTTCTACGATTTGAAATAAGTTAGTTCATATTTCTGGACTCCGACTGATGTTAGTGAGGTTGAGTGGCTTTTTCAACAATAGCCTCGTCTGTGTGCGAACATGGTTGAGGCCGAAATGTCGCTACTTGGGTTGGGATTGTGTTATACCACGAAACCATCTCACCCACCGGCATGTTACACTGAACCACAATGCGTTTAATAGTCCTGTGGCTGCGTTCCACAATTCCTTTTCTGCTTGGACGATTCACACATCTGAATTATGCATTAATAACTACTCGTTTCAGCAGTTTCGATACGCCCGACGTCCTAAAAGTGCAATTGTTAGAATTACTTCCTCTGATGGATCGAATTCGTTCCAGACGGTGTTCATCAAGGAGCAAATATCCTCTTCGCTCACCGTCGCAATTTGGTGCCATTTCATGAAGCGGCTGGGACCGCAGTCTACCATGATAATGAATTTTGTGAGATTGAGTTGCTGAGTTCACGGTAGTCGAGAACTGGTCGAATCTTCTCTTTTGCTTCTTGCAACACTGTCATGAGGCGAAGTGTTGACTGCCAGTGTCTTTCGCATTCTAGTTTACGTGTTTGGTCCCAACTTCTAATTCATGCGATCGGGTGGATTCGTACTTCATAAGACTGTTGCGAACTGGCGGCGCTCACCCATCTTTCGATTACCACGAAACGGACCAAGATGATCCATCGAACACTGCAGTGAAATCGTGATCAACGATATGAGCTAGTGCAGTGCCCTTCAATGCACTCGTCTGAGAATTCAATTGATTGGATGAGTTGCTCACTGGCGCAGCTACAGCGACCGCGGGCTGTTCTCTATAATTATCTCTCGACTCATGCTGCACATGTTGCAGTCTATTCACTGTGTCCGCCCTGAAACTGGTTCCTTCTCCTACAGCGCCCACACTTTCCCCTCCCATTGAGATGATTGTATGCATTCCTACGATCATCTCCACTCCTATTGACTGCAAACTTTTAGCCAACGTTATGAATATTTGGAATGTTTATGTTTTGTATATTGTTAGCATGTTTGCATGTTATGTGTTGATTTGTGTCTCTCCTAATCAGATGGATGATTAATATTTTAATTCTTATAATCTGAAACTAATTTATTCAAATTTTGCAATTGTTATTGTAGTAAATTTTAAATAATTTTATTTTTGCACATTTGTAAATAATTAAATCAAATTAATTATTTTAAATGATTATAAAAAGTAATTTTATTTTAACCAATAAAATTTAAAGTAAATATTTTTAAAAAATAATTATTTTCAAATAAGTTCAGATTTTAGATGAAAAGTATTAAACATTAATTGATGAATTTGATCGAAAGTATTATTACGGATTGTCATAAAAATGATCCAAATTGTTATTTCAACAAATGTTGTGACAAATGTGTGAGTTCTCTTAACAGCCAACAAGACCCAGCACTTCAAATCCTGTTCCGACACTTCAACCTCCACCCATACCCTGTGTATTACTAATGCTTGAACTAGACTCGTTTGCAGTTTTTAGGATAGACTTTGAATCTGATCCGGTGTCTCCCAGGTGAAACATACTCTGAATTTTGGAACAGCTGACGGGCCATCCTATGCTTCTAGAATCGCCTTGCCTTTAAATTCTTCCAGTTTGAAAAAAAGAAATGAGAGAAATTCAGTTGTGCCTGGATTTAGGTTATTAAATCAGTTTTCAGAAAGACCAGCTTTTCCTATATCAAACATCGATGAAATGTTAGAATCTCTAAGTGATAAGAAATGGTTTAACGCTATAGATTTAGGCAATGCATATTATCAGATAGAGTTGGAAGAAGGATCGAAATTAAAAACAGCATTTTCGACTAAGACATGACAGTATTGTTTTACCAGGATCCGATTCGGTATAGAGACTGCATCAGCAACGTTTCAAAAATTAATAACAGATGTTTTAAAAGAGATGCTGTGGAAGGAAGCCCTGGTACATTTAGACGACATTTTAATATTTTCTGAAACAGAAGCACAACATTTTGAGAGACTCGGAAGGTTGTTTTCTAGATTTCAAACAGTAGGACTACGAAAAAAAACCCAGAAAAATGTAGATTTTTTCAAAAAGCGGTAAAGTTTCTGGACCACATTTTAAATAGAAATGGTATCAAAACAGATCCAGAGAAGGTTAAATCAATTCAAGATTTCGAGAGGCCGAACTGCATAAAATAACTCTTGGCATCCGAAAAAAATGAGATCCGAAGTTTCGAAAGAGAAGTTTGAAGCATGTATAAAACACAGTGACATATGCTGTCTTGTAGATCCGGTGATAACGCACAGATGGGAGAAGGGACGCTTATTATGTAATGAGTTGGGGGAACGTATTGCAATTGACATCGCATTGAACGGACGGCCATACCTCAAACTGATAGATGGTTATTCTGGATTTTCAGTATGGAGGCAGCTCAAGAACGAATAAGTCAATGAGGTTTATTGTAGTCAAATTAACCAAAGACGTCGTGTAAACGGTGCACAATATCTGCTGCAGATAACGTTGCAACTTCTACCAACATGGATTCTTTTTCCATTGTGTGCTAACTTCACCGGAACGGTTCTTAACTCAATGCGAAGGTTCTCATTTGAAAAACCACTATAGGCATTTCTTCTTTATTTGACTTCAGTATTCTTTTTAGTAAATTGAGTGCCAAGAACTGTTCGGTGAAATTTGACAAAATTACCACGTCGTGATACGTTTATTTGTAGGAGACTTATTGTTGAAGGTATAATTTAATTAATTTCCATTACATTTTATTCACTTTAGATCCTTTTTTTTATTTTTTACTGTCATTCATATAAGAAGGATCTATGACAAAAACTTGAAGTTCCTTTTTTAAGTTAATAACGTTTATCGGAAATTGTAAAGCAGTTCAAGAATAGTTCGAGCAGATTAGTCAGCAGTTTCCTTTCTTGTTTTCTTGTACATCGGAGAATGTATTGATGAGAGAAAATTGGTACTCATAGGTTGATTCAAAAATCCTCAGATATAAACCCTCCGAAACTAAGAATTTGAATCTGCGTACTTTATTAACGGCTATCCGGGCACTCAGGTTACTACTAGGTAATGGGGCACATGGGGTTCACTGCACCCCAACTTTAAAATATGAAATACAGAAGTTTAAATTATACTAAACCCAATTAAATATGTTGACCATATGGTTATTTCTCAATTTCTATATTTTATACATTACATTTAAATTATTTCAATTTATCCATGTGTTATGTACAATATTAATTATTTAATTATTGGCAATATTTTTTTATTATTTTTGTGAAAAAGTAGCCCATTCAATAAATCTATTTTAAAATCACTAAAAATATATATAATTTCTCGTTTAGTACACAACTTATAGACAGCATCAACAGGTAGTTTATTGTTGATTGTTTATTGTTCAAAGTGTGATTTTCAACTGATTTGATTTCGATTGCTTGACTCAAGAGTCATAATATTCTCACAATTTCATTTTGGTATCTTTTGCGTCTGGCACATATGTTTCGATATGTCTTCACCTTCAATTGGTAGAGGAATGTTAGCTTTAAGACAAAAGAAAGAGGATGTTTATCCACCAGGACTTGTAAGTTATTATTCCTTTATTTCACAAACTAAAAGTTATAAAACTGGTAAAAAGTAAAACTTTGAAATCGTCTTTATCTAGTGATTTTATTTTATTATTTATTATTTACTGTATAACCATTCAGATGTCATCAAGACCACAGCTAGAGGTGGGCACGTTTAGCGTTTCAACAACCCTTTAAACTTTTTCGTTTTTTTACGACGTTTAAACGTTTATTGATTTCTAAACGGGCGTATAATTATGAAGTTTGTATTTCAAAACTCACCACATGAGTTATACTTTTTTTGAAACTTTTTATCTGAGGTTCATTCATCTGAGCCAACATTCATTTTTAAAGAACACATTGTCCCAATCTATTTAGCTTTTTTGTGGGACTATAGATGTAAAATATGGAATTTGTGAGAGGTACTTGCATAATTCACTCATGCTTGGCTCTGTTAAATCAAAGTCTTTCTTTATGCGGACAGAACTCTACTTGACAAAGATAATTTTTTATCTTTTGTATAATGGAAAATTACTATTATATTTTTTAATAAATTTATTATGTTATTAGTAACTATTTCAATATTTTGCGGAAGTGAAAATTTCATATAAAAACATTTTTCAATTCTATTTTACAAATAAATAATTAATAATGACACAATAAATTTATTTTAAGCATGGAAGGAAAAAACCAAAACAAATTATAATTTAAGAGCTAATGTTTCTTATAAAATTTACTAAATGCATGTTTACTCAATAACATTTTATGAAATTAAAGGTTTTCATTATTAATATCTCATTCATTAATAAAATATTTGAATAAATATAAAATAAATCAATCAAAGAAAAATGTTGAAACGATGAGCCTGTTTGCGTTGTTAATAAATGTTTTCACTCAAAAAAATATGCGACCGCGGATCATGTAACAATTAACATTATGTGATATGAAAAATTGAATGTATCAGAATCGGATTTGGAATTATTGGTATAGCAGAAATGAGAAAAATATTGATGGTGACTGCATTTATGACACCTTCAGTAATAAAAAAATATGCATAGACGGATGGTAAAAATTATTATTAAAATTGAAGGCCGTTGAAAAATCCTTGAATGGAAAATCACATTCATTGAATGTTACAGATATGTAAAAACGATATGTTTATTGCGACTATACCATTATTTTTGTATCAAATGTTCGAACTAAATTGTTTTTAGGAATTCCCTTTAAACATTTTATGCAAAATAAATTGTCATTCATGGAATTATTGAAATGAATGGGCTTCGAAGAAAATAAAGCATAGTCGCAATGTTTTCCTATGAAGTTAGAGCTCGTTTAAACGTTTTTTAAACGTTTAATTTGCTAAACGAAGACCGTTTAAACGTTTAGAAAATTTTTAAACGTGCCCACGTCTAACCACAGCGAGCAGCAAAAACAGAAGTTGTGAAATTTCTTCTAAATGATGATTCATCTGATGGTGAAGAATTCGAAGAATTGTTTGAAGATGAGCAAGTAAATTCTTCTCTACGTGTGGAAATGCTCAATTCTGACGATAACGATGAATCATATCCCGTCACTGAAGATGATTTCTTTGAAAGCGCAGAACTGATAGAAAAAAAACCAGTAAAGAATCTGATGGCTCTATTGAAGATCCAATGCCATTACGAGAAAGAATCGGTGCAGCAATATTGAAAGTGTTATGACGGTAGGAATTTATAATGATACATAATAATTGTTGTATATATGATGTAATATATTTGTTCATTTATTTATGTTTTTCTAGGCATCTTCAGGAAGAAAGTGGAGTTCTGACACCTCCAAATGCCAAAGGAAGAAAGGACAAGTGTAAAATAATGCGCAATGAAAGAGGGAAAGTCAAGTCTGGAATTCATCCTCAATGTGAAATGGATGCTTTATTGATGTTTACAGAAGCTATTTTTGCCATGGGATTTCGTTACAAATCTCTGTATTCAAATCTCTATGGAAAAAGAGTCGTGAAAGAGTGGAATCATAAACATTCAGTCTCCAAGAAAGTTTGGACACCAATTAAAGGTATTGGTCTGCATTTATTTAATGCTGCCTACAATGACCAGTACACACCAACTGACCAAATGTGGAATCCTGTTCATGGACATATTATATATCCAGCAATTATGTCTGAAAAGCGGTTCAAGCTCATCAAAAGATGCTTTCGGTTAGATGACCTACGACGACGGGATAAAATGGCGCCTGTACACCATATTTTTCAAATTTTTTTTCGTGTCTAATTTACAAAGATTCGTGCATCCTTTCGAAGGGTAGACAGCCAGAACATTATTAAGCAGTTAATGGATGTTTATGGGATAAATTGTCCCTCTAAAACGACAGTTTATGATTGGAATGCCCAGTTTAAACGTGAAAGGACAACTGTTTTTGATGAAGAGAGACCAGGACGACCAGTGAAAATTAATTAAGACAAATTGTGAGGAAATGATCAAAACAGAGAGAAAAATCACTGTAAAAGCGCTTGGATCTAGCCTGAACATCAGTGAAGGGAAAGCAGGCGAGGTGTTGAAATCCCTTGGAATAAGGAAGCTGGCGACTCGGTTGTGTCACGATTTCTGTCGGGAGAGATGTGCGAGGCACGTTTGCAGTGTTCTCAACAAAACCTGGATTTGTGGAAGAACATGGACAACGATATCTATCCAACATTGTCACTGTAGATAAGACACCGCTAAGCCTTTATGTACCCGAGAGCAAAAGAGAATCTTCAGAATGGCGTCTTCCAAATGAAAAACCAGCACTGAAAATGAGGTCCGGGACAAGCCATCGGAGATGTCTTATGCTGACTGTATTTTGGGACGGTGATGGTGTCATAAAACTGGATTTCACAGACAAAACAGTGAAACTGAATAGCGCCTACTATGCATCACTCGTTGATGAGACCAGATCACTGCGTAGGAAAAGCATAGAGGCTCATCACTGTGGTTCTTGCAAGGCAACGCACCAATTCACAAAAGTGCCCTTTCCACAGCGGCTATTGATGATGCAGGTTTCAACCTCGTCCCTCATCCTGCATACAGTCCTGGCCTATCGCCAAGTGATTTTTAGTTATTCTGGTACCTGAAGAAGGCGATTCGTGGCAAAAACTTTAAATCCCATGAAGAAGTGAGAGATGTTATGAATTTCTTTGCTGAATGTGACTCAAACTTCTTCAAAGATACCTTTTCGAAATTAGTAGTATGCTTTGAGAAGTGCGTGGCCAATAATGGTTCTTACATTGAGAAGTAAACTTTTACATGTTTGTTATCACTTGTAGAATATATTAAATGCAGTTCCATGACAATTCGACACAGTAAAAGTTAATTCGACAATAAGACAATTCGACACAAATTAAAAAATAATAAAAATTAAAAGTAAATTCGTCAATAAGACAACACAAATATTTTAATTCGACACAGTAAAAGTTAATTTTTAAAATTTTATTCATTGAAAATTAGCTAGCCAACGCAAGTATTTCAGTTTCAAAAAAATAAGTATTTAATATGATAAATATGTATTTAATATAAAAAATATCAATTTAATATGAACAAATGTTTTAAAAATTCATTCGCTTACAATTCAGTCATATTATTTTGAACATAGATTTAAATTTTTTATATATTTTGTATGTATATATATATATATATATATATATAGCGTGCGATTCATAAGTCGTCGTCTCAAGATAAGGAACTATACTGCGATGTAATGTAAAACTTTTTGAATATGATATAAATGTATTACGACATGGTTTTTTACACAGTACAACTTGAAGACATGAAAAGAAAAAGGTTTTACAATAATTGTTCAAAATGTTCACCATTTTTCTGCAAACACAGATTGCATCGCTCCACAAAATTCGTGTAGCATTTTCGAATGATGCGGTGATCGATGTCTGACTCGACCTTTTCTCTGATAAAGCAAAGAAAAGCTATGGTTTTCTGCAGACTTTCATATTCAATTATATTCCTTTGATTGTTTACGGCCTATTGATTATCCGGTTATTCAATATCTATGAAATTGAAATTTTAAATGTCTGATATTAGTTTGTGTACTTTCACTTTTATTCAAATGCGCCAACTACCAGTACAATGGCTGAAGCAAGTGGAAATGTTGAATTTTCTATTAAAGATAAAGTTTTCATCACTAGTCATGCAATCGTTTATGAAAGCTGCACAAAAGCGTGTCAAATTTTTAAAGAGCGTTTCAAACGTGAACCGCCACCGAGAATAACGATTCAGTATTGGAAGAAGAAATTCGAAGAAACAGAGAATTTGTCAACAAAACCGCGATCAGGAAGACCATCTGATGAACACATGAAGGAAAGTGCTGTTCAGTATGTGAAAGAAAACGATACTGCAAATCAACGACGGGTTGCACGTGTCATTGGTACTTCGTAGAGTTTTGTTCATCGTTACCTCAAGCAAGAAAAGGTAAAGCCTTTCAAGTTTTCTTTTCAACAAGAGTTAACAGAAGATGACCCAGATCGAAGAATTGAATTTTGTTCTTGGGTAATCAACGAAAATGGCACCAATTTTGCAGAAGAATTATTTTTTCTGATGAGGCATCGTTTTACCTTAATGGTCATGTGCAAAAGCATAATCTTTTTTATTATTCTGAAGAGAATGAGCATCGTTTGATTCGTGTGCCTATGAAATCACCGGGATTAACTGTTTGGGCAGCTGTTTCCTACGACCTTGGAATAACTTTCAGGCGATTTGACGATACCTGACTTCTGGCTATGGAGTTACGTCAAAGATCGAGTTTACGCCATCGAAAATAACTATCTGAACCTCGACGAACTACACGGCGCCATTTCAAGAGTGCTGTCAGACATTGATCACCGCATAATTCGAAAATGCTACACGAATTTTGTGGATCGATGCAATCTGAGTTTGCAGAAAAACGGTGAACATTTTGAACAATTATTGTAAAACCTTTTTCTTTTCATGTCTTCAAGTTGTACTGCGTAAAAACCATGTCGTAATACAATTATATCATATTCAAAAAGTTTTACATTACATCGCAGTATAGTTCCACATCTTGAGACGACGACTTAAGAATCGCACGGTATATATATATATATATATATTTAATATGAAAAAAATCAATTTTTATGGTATTAAAAATAAAATATTTGTTTAATTATTTATATTATGTAGAGTTTTCAAATTGTTAATTACTGTGATACTCTACATCCTCGTGGTTGGTGTGTGTATGTGATTGTGTTGTTCTTCAAACATGCTTGTCTATTCTGTGTGTGTTCATTTTTATTTTTTTTATTTCGTTTCCAAGGTGAATAAAAAAAATAAAAATGAACACACACAGAATAGACAAGCATGTTTGAAGAACAACACAATCACATACACAATTAGATTTGTCCTTCGGCAATATTTCCGATGACCTACTGGGTCAATTAAAGACATGTGTGAGTCTTAAAGAATCAGTAATAGAGTCAATTAAAGTAAACTATATCGGCTAACAAATGTTCAAATGAAAAGACGTTCAAGGATTCCCGGTCAGTCAACCGTCGTTTTAGCTTTTCATTTTCCTAACACCCAAATTTTTAATCTGTGTGGTTAAATCAAAGTGAAAATAACTTTAAAAAATATAAATAAATAACTAAGTGAAAATAAATCTGTTGAAAAGGAATTAAGTCAAGGAAAAATTCGATGCTATTATCATTATATCTAACTATCAAACTCTGTTAATAGTAAAACAAATTTTGGAGGAGGTTATAGATGTTTCGACATACTTATTCGAGGAGAGTTAAAAAAGTTGTGACACTGCGACAAGGAAAAGGGGAGGCTAAAATTGCAAAAAAGGCATTACATATTTATGGTCAACTTCTTATCAAATGGATAACATTTATTATATAAAGCTCATTGATCATTGAATCCAAAAATTAATGAATTAAATCGATATAAGATTTAAAACAAAATAATTATTTACCGGGAGTTTGGTAATTTATGACTATGTACGTGATTTATTTTATTATCTTTATTAAAAGTGTTTTATCGTTTGACTTTCTTTTTTGATACTGTTTATTTTGTTTTTTTTTATATAATTTTTATTGCGTAGTAAAAATAGGGATTTGTCGGCACATCCAAATTCCTATTTTTACAATTACGATAGATTTGTTCACTATGGAATTCACTACTACTCAGAGAGGTAATTTGGTCCTAATTTATATAGGGTTTGAATACTCTAAACTTCGCACTAATAATGGAGTCATAACTTGGAGATGCAGGCAGCATCAAAGTAAAAGATGTTATGCTTTCCTTAAGACAGCTGAAGGTTGCCATGAAGGAAGAAGGTGCCACTACCCAAAGCAGCAGCCACCCAAGTATTTTGATCTTGCTTGATGGACTTAGAAGAGATATAGCTTGTCACAGACTGACTTTGGTAAATGCTCTGTCAGGTCGTTCAAAGGTTGTAAAGAAAAAATATGTATCATTGAGTGAGGCTATTGCTGTGCAAGATTACAATTTGAATGTATCGAATGATGAAAAACTAAAATACTTGTATTGGCTAGCTAATTTGCAATGAATAAAATGTTAAAAATTAACTTTTACTGTGTCGAATTGTCTGGTTACCTATAAATGCTGTGATTTTCCTTGCATACTTAGTCCGGATGGAGAATCACCATTCTAAATTCAACATACATCATCACTACATTCACACATTCAAACAAATTAAAATATTCCTCACATACTTTTTACTCGGATTATGTAACGAATGACCCTATAATATTTGAGTGCAGTATATTTGCTCACCCTAACCCCAACATAAGCCCTAACCATAATCATGATGTTATGGGGTATTTTCCGCGGGGTTTTTGATCTGTTCCCATATAAGAATGACAACGACTGAAAATGAAAGTTAACCGCCATATGTGAATGACGAAATCGTTGATGCTATGTTACTGTCCTTTACGTTTGACTGACAAGGCCCGCGATGTGCTTAAGCTGCTGCTCATATCATAAAGGAGTAACGAGTGGTGCTTTTTACCACACTGCCCGCAACCTGTCCAGAATTCACAATCATTCACTTGATTATTCCGCTCGAGACAGTTCAAGTACAATTTCTCCCTTTTCACATGATCACTCAGTGCTTCAACTGTCATCTGCTTGGAACATTCCCACCATTCAAATAAGATCTTTTTGAATACTTCCTTTTTTTAATTGACTGTTGTAACAATTTTGTGGGCCTGATGTGGGCTTCCCATCTCTTTCGAATGGTATTGAGCCTCTAGGCTCTTAAGAGGGTCAACCCAAAATAAAGAATCACTAGCAGCCCCCCCCCCC
>MQRK01201850.1:47744-65954 GCA_001938485.1 Girardia tigrina
TGTTTCGACCGAGCTTCCACTGTTTTCAAAATTTCTTTAATATACTTGGTCGGAGTTGGTCCTTTCTGTTCTTCATTTTCTATATTTTCTTTCCCGGCTTTTAATTTTAGCAATGATTCTGTATATTCAAAACGAGTGATTTCTTCTTTCATTTTCTCATTATCCAAACAATGTTTAAGCAAAAATGCTGTTAGTTTAGTTGACGTTAGTTTATGTTTCATTATTTTCTCGACATTTTTTTCAACTTGTTGAATATATTCTTCAATTGATGCTGATCCTTTCCGATATGACAATGCATTCTGCAAGTCTTCCGCTAAATTTGTTGACTTTGTGAATAACTTTCGAAGTTTTTCTTCGTAGTTTTCAGGGTCTGTATTCTTCTCAAAATTTCTTCCTGCAGTGTTCATCCATAAAGGCTCTGATTAAAATATTCCGTTGATCCATACTTATTTGAATTAAATCAAAATAGTTCTTCATTTCTGTGAGAAAATCTTCAATGTGTATCTCACCAGTAAGTGTTCTCGGCTGTGGAATGATGCGAATAAGTTCGCTCGTATTCAGCGTGGTCGCCATGTTATTATTTATAAGTCGTAAGTCGGGTTATCAAATTCTATTAATAAGTCATACAACATTCTTTATATATTGGGATTAGCAATGATGTAATGATTCAAGATTCGAGATTATTATGTCATATGTCAATCAAACTCACAAACACACATAACACACAAAACATCATATTTTAAATTGTTGATTATGTAACTACACCTCACAGCGCTCATGCATGATACTCAAACGACAAGGAATCGGAAAATCAAAACTTCACGAAATAATCGACAAATTAAATTATCCCAAAATTCATCAACGATTATGAAGCGTTCGGTTATTAGACGAAGGAAAAATTAAATGATAAAAACGAATAAAATTGAATGAATTACATTTATGAGAATTGTCAGAGTTTATTGAGTAATTCTAATAGGCCAAGAATATCAGACCAAACCATCGGTTCGATTTCTTAGAGTATTTTAAATGAAGAGACAGCAAAGGAAAATGAAAATAAAAAACGATGGTAGTTTAAATGGAAAACTTAACATAAAAATTAAAATAATGATCAATCCTATAACAAATTTATAGAAAATATTGCTGCGGATAAAATACAAAAAAAGATTAAAGACGGAATCTAAAAATTCTGAAAGTTTAAAAAAAACAATGTCCAGTTCTCATCTAATGTTTGATACATATTGCCGAAGATTGGATGAGCAACGATGCGATAGAATAGGTCTTACTGCCACCACCTTGGGACATTCATCGACGCTACATTGCCGCAGCTACATAACTGCACAAGGTTTGCTAACATCAAGATCAGTGTATGTATTTAAGCATATCTCCATTGTTTCATGTGTGTTCTGCTTGGATTATGTACGTGTGTGTGCGGATGTGCCAATTTGTTGAGTTTATTTTAAAAGAATGATTAATTTGTAAAATTAAATAACAAAGTAGTAGTGACCACTAATTTCACTTCCCCTTTTCCCTACACATTCTCACTCTAAAAAAAGAATTTTCATCACATCTAAATTCACATTTAACGAATTTATAAAATTTAATTTAATCGAAACTATTAATATTAAAATTTCACTTTATTAAATTTAGAAAGCTTTCCTATTTCATATTTAATTTTTTTCCTTATTAAAAAAAAATTTTTTTTATCAATTACAAATTTTTTTATCGCTAAAATTTTTTTTATTAAATTTAATTTGAGAGTGAACCGAAAGACAAGGGATTGTAAAAAAATAATTTTGTTTTAAAATTACAATCATTATTGTGCAAATTTTAATTTGTTTACAAATAAAGTATTTATTTTGCGATTAATTTTTCTCAATTTTTGATTATAAAAAAAATTCAATGGAGAAAAAGGAACGTTCGAAATCTAAGACCAAAACGAATCCCATCAACTCAGAAGTCAACGGTGAAAAGTACAACAAAATCGAATTGAAAATCACACAAACATTTTCTCAAAAATCCATCCGAAGTATTTCGATTCCTCGCTCAACTTCGACTTACCACGAAAAATCTTTGTCGTCGGCGTCCCGACAGAATAAGCGCCGCTCGTGGTACGAATCCAACAACACTTCGCCGACTTTCTTCAATAATTGCATCGAATTCAACGAAATGACTCAATTGCCCGTTTAAAACAGCAACTGCGAATCGATTGAGCTGCAGAGCATCCACAAATTCCGACCCGATGGACATCACTTCGTCAATCGCGTCACCGATAATAAATTGACGTTTTGTAATGCGTGCAATCAAGCGTTGATCGCAAAGGGCTCGGTCAATTCGTGCATCAACTGCCAGATCGTGTGCCAATACCCGTGCGTCAAGAACGCCAAATTCCATTGTCAGAACAGCCAATTGTCGATCCAAATGTTTATTACGAAGCGATCGGCCCTGCGATCGAATGAACCGTCCATTGCGTCAGTTATGGTAATATCCAGGACAAATCAGGTTAATAGATGCCACTTGGTGCTTGATTCAACCTATTCTTATCACTTTGCATCCATAATGCCGTCACTGAATATCAAAATATACGCAAAAAGAAATCACGGAGTAACGCAGCAATATAAAATCAATTCTTCAAACAAAACTATAAATGGATGGAGTATCTGAATTGATAAATTAGATTCTTCTTGGGACATTCCTTAGTAAAAATTTTCTTCCTTGATTTCGTTCTTAAAATTAAAAATGTTTCTTCCTAGTTCTTCGAATAAAATTATTAAATTTATTTTGATTCATTTTTTAGAAAAATAATACAAATTTTAAATTCCGTTTGAACAATCTAAATCATAAAACATTCAAAAATATCGATAGACATTTTGTGTCTGAGAGACTCAATACCAAAAAACAACTCACTCTGTGTCATTCAAATTTTTCCGTTCTGAGAGAAGCTCAATAAATACATCAGATTTTGTTTGGTTTTTTTTCACATAATATAACAAAAAATTTTATTTAAATAAAGGATCCGTAAAGGGGTCAAAATAGACCCTCAGGTGTCTAATGGTAATAAATTTTATTGTCAAAATGATTCATATAAAAATTAATATTTAAAATATTGAATTTTTTCATGTCATTTAAAAATATATTTCCATTTGATTTAATTATTTATTTTATATTTTTTTAATGAAACATTAAATAATAAATAGCGGTTTATTTAATGAAAGCCAATTTAAAGTTTTATTAGAAAATTTTGTGAAAAGAAACTATAAATAAAGTTTTAATAATTACAATAAATTATAATTGCACTCTAAAATGATTACCGACTCTCAATGGAAAAATTCATTAATAATATTAAAACGGCTCCAATGATGAACACATTACTGTGGACAACAATGGATGGAATGTTGTCATGGCAATCATCATTGAAACAGGCCTCGTCAACAAAAAGATATAAAGGACTCGTCTCCATGCTGACAGAATGTCACTCATTCATCCCAATTGAATTAGATAAACTTCAAGATTACCGAGAGGGGTGAAATGGTCAAGTTTTGCTGCTGATGAATGAACTTTCAAAGATTTGAAGAAAATATTTATTATTTTATACACATGCGTTTAACAAATCTTTATATATTAAGTATATACAGGGTGGCCCAATGGGTACGCAGCCTCTAATTTTTTTGAATCCATTTTTATAACAAAATTCTGAGTTTCAAAATTTGACCTTTATTGCGCAAAAAGGTCAAGTTCTGGAATTTTTACACCTCACATGTTATATATCAAAATACTCGTCTTGACGAGTAGATTTAGAATATGCAAAAATTAGAGGCTGCGTACCCTGTACAAACTTATACTACGTCTTGTGAAAGCTAATTTGATATTTTTTAAAAATTATTTTGTTAAAACCTTTTTTATAAAAAAAATGATTATTCGAAATGTTTGAAGGTACATACTTCATCATTAGCAATTATAATTTAATGTTTCTTAGTTAGTAAAAAAGATTTATAAAATTTTATTTTTATGTTAATGATTTTTTAATTATTTTTATTACTTTTATTTTTCAAGATATTATTGGATAATAATGGTAAAATGATTTTCAGAAAAAAACTTTTCGTAATCACCTCTCATTGTCGAAGGAATGTATTCACCTAAAGGTCGCTTCTTCCGGGAGTTTACATTGCTTTACTTTATTCTGTCATCTGGAATGTAGAAGGAGTGTATTGTTTAGTCCTCTGTCACGGCATTATCCAGGAATCGAGCACCAATTCCGATATGGATGTTGATATTCTGTTGAGAGCACTGAATTTGCTTTTCATATATATCCGCGTTGAGAAAGTAAGACACGAACCGCGATCGAAACGTCCTTACAATTCCAAGGTATGAACCAAGTTAAGCACTGGTTCTGTAGCTGACGTTTAGGGCATTTGCAAGTTTTTCCTTTATTGCTTTATGTTCATTTTGTACAATATTCTTCAATGTTTTAAATTTTTATCAACCAATTTCAAGTGCACCAATTTCGAGCATCTCTCCACATTACACTCATTCGTTATGTAGTATTTAAGATCTTTAATCTACTTGTACGTTTTAAATCAAGAGAGGGCATCTTCACCATAGATTTCACTTAGTCGCTACATTATTTTATCAGGTTTAATTTTTCTTAAATTCAAAAATTTGATTACATTGTACCTTTCATAATAACGTATCATGTTAAATGAAAAAACCGCCTAATATGTATAAATAGTCAAACGTTAAAACAAAGGTCCTCATTTTTATCTATGTAGATATACTTCTTTTATATAAAAAATTCAGACTCATACATTATTAAGTAATCTACCAGTCTACATACTTTTTAATTTCATCATGTATCAGGAATGACTTTTTTAGGAATATAACTTGAATGTGCTAAACTTTAGCATATTAATCAATTTCTTAGAAAAGCTTTTACAAAGATATTTTTCAAATATTATATATATATATATATATTAGGTTAGTCGAAAAATAATGGCGGTTTTGGGACACAAACTTCAAAGGCGTGCCAATTCACAGAAACAAAAGTTTATTAATCAAAGTACGAACCGTTGGCATCAATACATTTTTGCCAACGAGAAACAAGTTGTTTTATTCCATCAGCATAAAATCCATCGGTTCTCGAAGCGACGAATTCTTGGAAGGCATTTTGAGCATCATTTTAGTTTTTAAAAATATTTTCACATAGGAAGTTGTACAAATACCTGAAAAAGTAGAAGTCCTTTGGCGAGAGGTCTGGTGAATATGGTGGACGAAGCAGGGTTTCATAGCCCAACTCATTAAGCTTTTGAAGAGTCACTTTTGAAATATGAGGTCTAGCGTTATCATGAAGAAGGATGTGACTTTTTCGATTGACCAATCCCGGCCAAAGGGTTTTCAATTTTTTTACATTTCATCAATTTCATGACAATACCTCTACGCTGTGATTGTTTCACCTGGATTCAAGAAACTGTAGTGGATGATTCC
This sequence comes from Girardia tigrina, assembly GCA_001938485.1. Classification (NCBI taxonomy): domain Eukaryota; kingdom Metazoa; phylum Platyhelminthes; order Tricladida; family Dugesiidae; genus Girardia; species Girardia tigrina. The sequence goes on from MQRK01201850.1 coordinate 53,223, forward strand.
AGCATCACACCACCAAACTGTTACCATAACCTTATGGGGTGTTAGTTTCGGTTTTGGAAAGTCTTTCGGTACTTCATCTTTGTCCAACCACTATGCAGATCGACGTCGGTTATCATACAAGATCCACTTCTCATCACAGGTAACAATACGATCAAGAAATGGATCGTTTTTATTGCGAAGATGATTGGCAGAACAAATTTCATAGCGTCGGTTCTTTTGATTTTCATTCAAATCATGTGGAACTCATTTATCAAGTTTCTTGATTTTTCCAAGTTGTTTTAAATGATCCAGGACTGTTGAATGACTAATGCCAAACCCATCTGCAAGTTCTCTGATTGTTGTATGGGGATCTGTTTCCACCATTGTCCTCAAATTGTCGTTGTTCACAGCAACTGGACAACCACGACCTTCTTCATCTTCAAGGTTTTCATCTCCATCAGAAAATTTTCGGAACCATCGTTGCACTGTGCGCTCAGAAAATGTTCCCTTGCCAAACGCTTTATTGATATTGCGAACCGTTTCTGCTGCTTTACGACCCAGTTTAAATTCGTACAAGAAAATTGCTCGAATTTTAATTTTTTTCATTATTAATTTAGCACCGTAAATATTCTAAAAAATAACAGTGATATGTTAATAATGGCTATATGAATATACAGCTAGGCATAAGATTTCAAATAACATCTAACACTAATGCATATAAACTTATGTACATATCAAAGTAGATAAACAAAGTGTAAAGCTCAAAAACCACCATTATTTTTCGACCAACCTAATATATACATATATATATAAATGATAACATAAATATATTTTAAATATTTAAAATAATAAATCATTAATTATAAATATAGTCACAAACAAAAATGGGAATCTTTCCTCACTCAAAACCATTTGCAATTGATATTCAAAATTTGGACAGACTGATAAGAAAAATTTCTGTTATGTTTCTTTAATTCTCAATTTTGTTAATGTAAATTGAAATAATAATAAAAAGGATTTATTTATTTAAGTTTATTTTTGAATTTACTTCAGGAAATTTCTATAATTGTTTCTAGGAATAGAAAATTTAATTTGTATCTAACAAATAATGCCTTAGAAGCATTTATTTTTCTTTAATATTATTAAATTTGAATTTATTTAATAAATACTTTAGACAAGATAAAATAAACAGTATATTTAATAAAAGCCATAATATGATTAATTTTATAATTATTTTTTTGGAATTAAAATCTTTATTTATAATTTTGTATTCATACTTATGTTCACATATTCCCCTTTACTGTTTCACAGACAGTCTTTCAATTCAAAATCAAATCGTTTATTGTTATTCAGTCTTTAGATTCAATTCATTTTTATTTTATTAATTTTGAATGTTGCTATAGCTGAATTGTTTTTGCTTGGTTGCAATTCAATTAAATAATAAAAAATAACACTGTTCCGAGGAAGCGAACGGAGGACGAAGGAGTGCACGATTTAATATTTGGCAATGGGATCTTGGTATCATTTTGCTGGGCCCATTTTTTATCATAGCTCATACATACCTTTCACTGTCATGTGATTTCATACATCCTTCGAGTTGAACTAAATCAGATTTTCCAACTTCAAATTTTATAAAAGAGCTACTGTCCGTGCCAAGAAACATTAACATGTCTAGGACTCCAGCAAAGCAATAAAGTCGATAATCGGGATTGATTTTATCCACGTCCACAGAGTAAAGGATTGCCGAAACGTTCAATTCTTACAAGTAAAACAAATCATTCCTTCAAAACCACCAGAAACAAAAAACAAATTATCTTTCAAATAAAATTTTTTTCTGAGATAAAAGATATGAAAGAAAGAAAATCAACTGATATAAATATCGATAATAATAACATATATGATAATAATAAAATTTGAATCCTAAACAAACACTATTACGATTTGATTTCAAATCCAGAAAAAGAGTTCTTTGTCTTGATTTAACGGTTGATCGTATGTGCCGATAAAACTATTGAATGTGCAAGAATGACCGAATCGATCGAAAATATCGAATGACAAGCTCTGAATGAATTTTAATTTCTCAATATTTAAACAAAATAAATATATCGACAATAATTCTTTGTTTATCAGTAGAGAGTTTTAATTTAGTTATTAACATATTCTGGAACAATTTTAGTTTGATATTTTGAATTGAAGTTAATTATTAGTTCCTTTACTTTCGTTAAATATGTCTCACATTTATTATTATTATTCTGACTCATTTAGTTATCTATGAAAAACGTTAATACAAAATTAAGGTAAATGTCAAATACGATTGACACAAAAATCTCAAAAGATATAAAAATATATTTTACTTCTCTGATGTCTTTAAAGTAGATAGTCTCCTCTTTGTTCATTTCATCACTTAAGATCTTAATAAATAAGCTTTTTGTAATGCATCTTTAATCTTTCTTTCATTTAATCTAATAGTTTTGTTAGAAGCAATTAATTATCAAATTATACGTATTAGGAAGTTGTTAAAGTGTTTGGTTTTATTAATAAGATGAACGGATATGAAATTACTAGTCAAGCCTCACACTCAACTTCTCCGTGAAACGTTTTCAAAAAGAACTTCGATATCATTATTTTTTTATTTAATCTGTTTAATTAACTGTATAATCTACCAAAATAAATTACTACAATAATTTTTTTTTAAAAATGATGTCTTGTTTTTAATTTTTCTGATTTACCATCTTTTAAATTTTTAGTTAAAATTAATTGCTAAAAATATGGTTAAATTAACGTTATGAACTTAACCTTCTTAATTTTTGACCCTTCGTTGATCGCGTTTGAAAACGACATCGTAAATACATATTAATTTTATAAAAAAATATAATAAAGATACATTTAAAGTATTAATAATAAAAGAATTAATAAAGATAAATTTATTCAAAACGATTTTATCAAAATTTATTAATAATAAAAGAATTAATAAAGATAAATTTATTCAAAACGATTTTATCAAAATTTATTGTAATATATTATTAAAGAGATATTGATTAATTATTTTTTTTTAATTTCCAAGTTTCAATAACCAACTTTCCTTTTGATTAGTTTAAATTAAACATTTCATTTTTTATTTCGTTATTTATGTAACTATATTTTTATTTCTTTTGTTAAATTATGATAAAATCAAAACAAGAAATGTAAATAAATTAATTAAAACAAATTCCTTTCCAAAGATTTCTCCATTCATTATGGAGATTGAGTTTCTCCGTTTCGACATTAACGTTCTCAGTCGCAATAATTGAAATTAAAAGAAATGAAGCGTCAAGAAAATCCAATCAATTTATTTATCTTTTAACTCTACCATTCATTTGTTAGCGTGACACTTTGAGGACCTCACTGAAACAAGCTGAAGAAGGAAAATCGAGAAAAGAAAACTCCTTCTTTTAAAGAGATCAATCAGAAATATTTACTATTTTTGTTTTCCTTATATATATATATATATATATATATATATATATATATATTTGTTAAAGCTTTTTCATTTTGTATGCGAAACTACAACATTTTAATAATTTCATATCTTAAAATCTTTAATTAAAGAAAAATCATTCTTCTTTCTTATCCTATAATATCATAACCGATTAAAATAACTCATAAAATGATTCCCTTAAAAAATATTTTTTTACACAATTAACTTTAAAACTTACAATTACACTGTCCTATAAATTTTTACTTTTAAAAAAGTTCATGAATAAATTAAACATATTCCTAGTAGTTCGATAGCCCTGATTCCCAAATCTAATGTCCGTTCTGATCACTAAACGTGCATCGAAATTACGTTGCATCATCCGACAGTGGTTCACAAAAGAATGGCAGATGTCCGTTTCCCCTTGTACGTCCCTGATACCGCCCATATTCTAAGGGAAGAAATCCAAATGAGACATCAAAAAATGAAGCTTTAGAGACATATTGCACGCAAAGCTTCGTGGGAATGTAGTAGCTGCTCCACAAGTTCCATATAATTCGCAGTGTAGAAATTTCCGAGAAATCCTTGAAAGCTATGGCCTTCAAAGCTCTACAAGCTGCCAGTTGAAAGTGATCCATGGTCTCTTCAAACTGTATACATTTCATACTACATGGATGGGGTGCCCATGCTTTATCCTGATCACCAACACCGCACTGAATACATAACTTGGATATGTTTTTCACTTTGTCGGGAATAATGCGTTGATACCTCCTCGTTGTATATTTGCCACAGATGTTATAGAAATTATTGGGGCTATTCTTACATCGACGAGATAACATGTGAATGAAATGCAAACGCATTACTGAAACACAATGGCTTATATATAGAAAATTCTAGAAATAATTACAACGAAGGGATTCATTAAAACAAACACAGAAAATTGTAGAAAATATAAAAAAACTAATGCATTCACGTTATCATTCTAGAATCTACATATTCAAGTATAATTGCTTCGAGAAAATAGGTTTTATAATTTTTTCTAAAATTTTCTGTGTTTGCGTTAATGAATCATTTGATTGTACTTCCTTCACAAATTTTCTACTTTAATAAACGGAAATATTAATTATAATTATAATAATATTTTAAAAAAATATACAGGATATTAAATTTTCCATTTCTAAAATTATATTACCGTGATTTTCCAAAAAATGGACGTGTTCGCAAAGCGCGTACCGTAGTGTGGTTGAGGCGCGTTGGTGGCGGTGGTGGGGGTTGTATTCGTAAGCATTATTTCATGCATTTCATCCTGGATCGATGTATCACCGACAAACAATCAATGTCATGGTAGTCTCGAATCGTCTGAAACTGATCGTTGCCCTGATTACCCTACTCTCCTGGCTCTCTACATCCGCCAAAAAGTTGGCATTATCTTATATTATCATTTATGATAATAAATTTTGAAAAATTAAAAAAAACTGAAAATATGTAAAAACAATTTAAATTTGTTTAAATAATATGTTATATAATAAATATTAATCTTGTTCAACTTTTATTGATTTTATCATTATTACATATATACAAAATGGCATCACCAGCAAACGTTACAGCTCAGAAGTACTTGGAAGATCTGATGTTTAAGAAGAAAGAAGAAAAGCTATTCATTTTCGAGAGACATCATTGCAAGGAGGGATCAATAACCGACTAAATAAACAACGTGAAAGAGTTTATCAGTCTCTTCGATCAATCGGCGTTAGAAGATTCCACAAAAATGGATATTTTTATGTTCTATTTTGAAAACAGCTTAATTGCCGAGATCCAGTGCGAGTCGGGAGCTGATGTTACGTCAATAAATATCGACACAATGTCATCAAAACTAACTGGCAAATTTGATTTAAAGAAATCAAAAGTTGGTCGGTCAACTCGTATCAAATTTTGAAAACCCATGTTGGTGTTCTTAATAATGACAATCAATTTAAAGATGTTATAATTGTATGGATAATTAAAATGATTAGAAAAAGTATAACCATAACCGAAGTACCTAGGGAAATCAAAGAAGATAAAGGTTTTAAACAACTATTTGCACGTTTATCAGATCTAAGACTACGAGGAGACTTACTTTCTTTACTAGACAATGAAATTTACAGACTAGTTATTCCAAAGTCTGATAGATATATTATTATTCAAAAAATGCACGAAGGCCTGGGACATATAGGTATAGAGGGAACCACAGTTGCATTAAAAAATGAATTCTACTGGCCAAGTATGGATCACGAAATAAGCGTGTGCTGGATTAAAATGTAATAAACGGTCTTGATAGAGTACCAATTACCCATATAGAAGCAAACAGACCATTTGAAGTGATTGGAATGGATATCTGCGGACCGTTTGAAACTTCTGAAGAAGGATCTCGCTATATTTTAGGAATAATCGATTACAGCTCCAAATATGTGGCTTTAATCCCTCTTAAAACAATAAATTCAAAATATATAATAAAATTATTATGGGATCAATGAATATCAAAATACGGGAAAGCAGAGCGTATACATTCAGATAACGGTTCTTATTTTGTTTCTGCTGAATTTAAAACCTTTTGTTTTTCGATGAATATTAATCAAACTCAAAGCTCGCTGTATTACCCGCAATCAAATGGATTAATTGAACGAATTTTTCGCACAACTAAAGAAAAGATAAATGTGTCTATGTATTCTTGTAACACACGAGATTGGACAGAATTTATTACGATTGTAGAATACGGTGTGAGATGTGCAACGCAGAAGTCCACGGGGTATAGCCCCTTTGAAATAGTATATGGAAGAAAACCGTCATTACTAAATTTTAATGGAAAAAACGAGGGCAGAAGAACAGAAAGTGAATATGTATTGTGGTTAAAGAACACGCAACAAAAACTGAATAAATTAGTCTCAGATAATAGAAAAAATAATTCGAAGAATTCAGATAATCTTTATAACAGAAACAGGTGGTATACCAAGCTCAGAGTTGGAAACAAAGTGTTAATAAAAGAAGCGGGGAGAAAAGATTATGGAAAACAAAATACGTTGGACCGTTTACTATAAAGAAGATAAATAATGATTGGACTTATGATATATTGGACAAAATATCTCATAAGCTCCTGAAAAGAAACTACAATCAAATTAAAAGATATAAATGAAGATTAAGTATTCCTTGTGATCGGACATCAAGTGTATCATCCAGCTCCGTCGCAAAAATGATAGTGAACGAAAACAGATATCCAGTAAGAAGCACAATCAATCCAATTCCAAAATATCGGTGATGCCAGAGGGGGATGTTATATTATCATTTATGATAATATATTTTAAAAAATTAAAAAAAACCTGAAAATATGTAAAAACAATTTAAATTTTTTTAAATAATATGTTATATAATAAATATTAATCTTGTTCAACTTTTAGTGATTTTATCATTATTAGATACATACAACACATTCACTTCTTGAGTAACATTCAAATCAGCAATTTCCGTTCCATTGTACGTCTAATCATCGAAATTTGGAGATAAAGTCAAATTGTAATTAACCGATAAAACATTTCTCGGTAATCATAATTCGTGGGTTTCTCTCATTATTACTTTGGTGTTTTTTAATGAAAATTTCGTGTTACATAATCGTAATAATATAAAAGATGATTTAAACCACAAAAACATTTATTTCAATCATTATTTTCATTTACTGCTGTGAAACAGCTGCTACAATTTTAATCATAATAGAATTTTTTAAACATTTCAATCATCAATGAATTATTACAAGTTAATTACTAATTTCGTGAAACAGGAGGCATCTCAACATTAACGGACTTCAGACTTGGAATCGGCACTATTGCGTTAAGGGAGCCATCATGAAAATTTTTATGTGTTAGGCAGTGATATCAAAATATAATTTATGGAATACAGAATGCCTAAACATGTTCAGCAATCAACTTCTTAAAGAAGCTTTAACCACTTTTGTATCAAAAAAATATTAAATTTACGTTTACAAGGCAATAATACATACATATATATATATATATATATATATATATAGATTATTTTGTTTAGTAATGAAATATAAATATAAATAAATAATTAAAAATACATTAAATGTACATTATTCTTCTACAAATAAAATAACGAATTAAAAATAAATTTTGTTTTGAAAGTTTTGTTTCAATTATTTGGGTTAATGTAAATGAAATGGAATGTTTACATTGTTGTTTAATTAAAAGTTTATTTTCCTTTTTTGTTTAATATAAACAAAAAATATTTTCTTTTTTGTAATTTTTCTGAAATCTAATTTTATTAATAATCTTTATTTGTTTATATTTGTAAAATAACAATAACGAAGCAATGTGAGGAATCATTATCATTAATGTGAGAAATGTATTATAATTGTTAATTTCGTTTTTTAATATTTTCATTTGTCCTTTTTTCCTAAAACAACGATATTTATTTTGCTAATTTTATTTATTTATTTAAAATTTTTTCTTCATTTAAAAATTTTATAAAATTATTATAATTGTATTACTTGCGATTATTTTAAATTAATATTTTTAAATTCGTTTATAATTTATTTGTTTAATTTAATGAAAGATTTATTTATTTTTTAGATTTTTGAATTATTCTTTGTAGTGGTTTTTTTTAATATCTTTTTTAGTGTTTTTTTAAATATATTTTTTAATTTTAATTTGATGTCAATGTTTTAGTTGAATATACTTTATTTTTTTTGTAATTTTAAATTACTTTTTTTAATTTTTATTTTTTGAAAAATTTTGAATTAGAAATACTTTATGTTTTGTACTTTTAAATTGCCCTTTTTCTTAAAATTTTTTTGAGATAATGGTTTTAGGATTTTTGAATTTATAATACTAAATTTAAAATCTGAGTTTATTATTAATGACATTTGAACTTACTAAGTCTCGGTCAAAACTCTCAAAATCAACGGGATTAAAAGGTAATATAAGCTATTTTATTAACTCTTATGTACATTTAAAGACAGATTTTGTACCTTTGTAAGTCAATATTGTGAGGAATAGTTTAATTTGTTTGAATGTGTAAATGTATGGATGATGTATGTTGATTTAAGTATGTTGAATTTTAAATGGTGATTCTCCCACCCAGATGGAAATTGGTATTTTTTATTTAAATTTAAAGTGATTGACTATTCGAACATAATTAAAATAATCATTTGATAAGTTCATATTTGTAATTTCACAATTAATATTAAGTTTAATAATTTTTAGTAAAATTTGAATTAAATGCATTTTTAATAATTTTATGACACTTATTATTTTAAGATTCATTGAGAAATGGTAAAACTTATTATTTTTTAATTAATATTTTTAGAGGTTAAATATTTTTAAAAATAATTTAGGAAAATTTTTCGAATAATCATGATTAAAAAGAGAATTAAGAAAACCAATTAGAAGGATGACAAACGATGAAAGACTTTCGGAAATTCATTGATTGTAATAAACATTCAAACGAGACTTGTTTAAATGTACTTAATAAATATTATGAAATATTTTTAGGATTATTTACAGTAAATCATTTTTCCTGAAACCGTTCTCGTAAAAGTTGGAGGAAAACAAAAAGACATCTTAAAATAACGAAAAAGTACAAATTATCATTATGATGAAATACAGAAAAAAAACAGTAAATATAAATAAAAATTTATTTCAAATGACGAAAAATTGAATGTTAAGACCAATATATAACATTAACGGAAACGATTATATATATTTTTTTCATTCTTCTAATAGAAAATATAATCAATATAATATCCTGTTAGACGTAAAAGCAATGGAAAATCAACTAATTTATTTGAATTTTCCAACCAGATTAAATAATATATATTTTATATTGCCTATATATATATATATATATATATATATATATATATATATGTTTAGATATTAAGTTATATGCAAATCTCTTGAGGGACGTCATATGAAGTCGCTGTCTCCATAAGAAGTCTTGTTGCAACCATCTAATTAGCTCTTATAACCGGATATTAATTGTTAATTGTTCCTTACTGAAGCCGTAAAATTGGTTTCATTCTTTTAATCTCATATTTCAATATTTTAATTTCAATTTGAATAATTCTGCTCAAATTAGAACCATTTTTTTGATTTTGTTTTTATATTATATTATATTATATTTATTTATATATAATCAATCTCATTATTTTATTTAATTATTTAGAATGCCGAGAAAATAACTACGGCTGATATCGAAAATGTCTTCCAATTATATGATAGAGTATGTGGATGAATTTCATTTTTGTTTAAATTAGTATCATTGTGTTGTTTGTTTTAATCAATAACAAATAAAAAAAATCATCGAACTCAGTCAGTGAGGAAGAAATGATTAATGTCTTCGAACGGCAACAGAACGAAGAGGAAATAAATCATTTAAACTATTTTCGAGAACGTTTTGTTTTATCGTTCTAAAAGTCAATATTAAAGAAAAATAATTTTATTGACATAATTTTCTCTTCAAAGAGAGCAGAGAAAATAATTTTGTTTTAATGCTCCCGCAAACAATTTATTTAATATTCCAAATGCGTACATATGGACCTCGGTGGACACCGGAAAATTTTTCTTTTTCGGAGAAAAAGAAAACAATTGAATTTTCTTTTCATTAATTTCAAAATATTGAGTTTTTATTTTTAATGTTTTGTTTCTGTGATCTCATTACAAAATAGTTGTGAAATTTTGATCGCAAAATGATTTTTTTTATTTTTGTATTCATTAAAAAAATTATTTAACCACTTAATGCTCCCATTTTTAAATAATTCTCAAAAAAATCTGAAAATTTCTTTATAATTCGCTTATGAGATCTCACTTTTGTCTTTCTACAAAGAACTTTTTCACTGTATGACGCGACGGGCGAGTGGTTGGGGCCGGTGATTGGACATGCACCTGAAACCGCGGTGCTTTTCCAGGCGGGATGGAGGGAACAGAACGAACAAGTCAGACATTAATTTACTGAGCTTAGATGGCGCTATTAAAACGGGAAGTGGGTCTCCATCTATCCCACGTGTGATGTAGTCCATGTTGACATGGTCGTTGATCAAACTACCGCGAATGGAATAGCGATGCTTTCGTCTGAACTCGATAATTTGGTAAAACGTGCACACTATCACGTTCGATCCGATGTCGGAAGAATAGTTTTTGAAATTCATCGTTGCCACCATTAATATCGCGTGTTCATCGTAATTTAAGTAAAATCGTGTTGTTGTCCACTGCATATTTAAAACTCGCAACCAAGTCATTTAATTTATTTATTTCATTCAAACAATTTCTTTGCATCACATCAATATAAACAAATCTTTGTTTTGTTTTCTTTTAAATCAGTGTATCCTCACTAACGATCATTTTTTTATTGACAATTATTTTTTTATGTAAAAAAGTATTTTAAGTTAAAAGATATTTTAATTAACAATTTCAAATAAAATTATACAAAATTTTATAATTAAAGAAAAATTATTTTTTTGAAATCACTACACACTGTATACAAAATACAAAACAATGCTTGTACCTACTGAAAATTTCCATTTTCAGTGATACCAATTATAGAAGCAGTTGCGCATACGATGTGGACAGAGTTATTTTACATTTGGAGCACAAAACCTAAGTTTCTCTAATAAGCGCTTCTATTTTATTCGGAAAATTGGAAAGTGATCAACCAGATAATCTTCTTTGGATCAGTAGTTACTGCTTTCTCCAAACTTTCACTGGTGGCCATGTTGAAGAAAGTGAAGTAGAAGGTCGTCTAATGTTTCTTCGGAATCGCTGCTGGTGGGGGATTGTTTTGCATTAACAAAGAGCATTACTTCTTCTCTATGTCGTTCTTCGATATGAACTGCTCAAGAAAACCTCCACTTGAATACATATAGCATATAAGTTTTATTTTTGAGTAATTTTGGCAAACACGGAATCGTCCCAAACCTTGTGGAAATAATGAATAGGTGGATTGGCGTTATTATCTAAAACTACTTGGCTATTGTTGAGTCAACGAAACATGTCTACAGATTCGGGAAAAGGACGCTTTCTACAGAAATATTTTCCTGGCTGAGTTAGTTCTTCTGTATCGCTATTTTCTTCCTTTGTGCCATCACTCAAGATATCCTTATTCACCTCAGCTTCAACTTCACTTTCACATTGACTTTCAGCTTCACTTGAATCACGGCAGTCGGGAATAACAATTTTAGATTATTTAGCATGAATTTTCATATAGGCCTTTTCTTTTTCAGTTGAGGAGGTAATTTCATGTGGATAAAATACAAGACTTTAGTTACAAGGGATTGAATGATACTATCATTATAATATCATAAAATATGATTATAAATATCAATATTATGAATGATAATATCATTAGACGTTTATACTTTAGAACCAATTTGTCTTTAATAAAAGACGAAAGTAAATTTCGCGATAATTAAATGAGTATCTGTATGATTCAAGTTCCCTTTGGTAAATATGATCTTTAGATTTTACTTTATTAGTATTTCTTTTCGGGATGATAACTATGTAAGTAACAGTGACAAATATATAAACATATTACTGTTACTTACCGGAGTTAATTTTTATGGTTGAAATCGTTGTTAAATATTGCTAAAAAAATAACGAAATAAGAATTCAAGTGGCAAAATAACGAGAAACATGCCTAGAGACAATGACCATAGCAAAAGCTATTCTTGAAATAAAATTGGCTAATCCCTTTAGAAAGAGTTGTATTTGTCTTGGTTAAATAGAATAGTAAATGATCAAAAACAATATTGTGTTTTTGTTTTGTAAGGTTCATATTAAACTGATATAAAATTTTGGTCGTTTTAATCTTACTCATCCGGAAAAAAAATGTTGAAATTTCAAATTAAATTAAATAATAAACTAGTATATGAAAAAAATTAAATATTTATCTCCATTCTTTATGCAGACAGAACTCTACTTTGCCAATAAAGTTTTTAAAATTTAAAAAATATAACATTTTAAAAACTTTAATTAAAAAACACAATAAAAATTAATAAAAATACTTATAATTTATAAATAGATATCTTGCAATTAATATTGTTCGGGAACTCCGAATTTTCCGTTTTTTCCCATTTCAGGATCTTAAAAAGTTTTTTTTGATCAAGGTTTTACATAATCATTTATTGTCATCGAGAATGAGTAAATGTGAAAGTTTGAAGAAAATTGATTAAGTAAAAAGCCTTCAAATTCAGGTTTCTAAATTCCATTGATTGATATATATATATATATATATATATATATATATATATATACCTA
>MQRK01201853.1:522-13774 GCA_001938485.1 Girardia tigrina
TTTATTTTATTCTGAATATTAAATATTAAATAAACATAATTTATTTTCCCTCAATCGGCGCTACTTATTTTTTGTCAATGGATTCATAAATTTGTGACTTTTATTCCCAAAATAAATCGAAATAAAATAATTTTTATTTCATAAAAATAATTATTAATTTCATAAAAAATCGTTTTTTTTCCATTTACAAATACGAAAAGTTTTATCAAAATTTCTGTCAGAAATATTTTATTCTTTCCACATTAAATATATAATTTTATTTTATATTATTTTTTCATATTTACTAATGAAATTAATAATTTTCTCGGTAACAATGGGTCGATATTCTTCACAAATCGAGCTGATATATTGGCAAAAGAATCGGAAGATCCAATGCATGTAAGCTCTACGCGCAAGAAATAATTAGTCGCAAAAGAAGGTAAAATATGAATGGAAATATCTTAATATTTGCTGGAAATCAGAGGAGGATGTGTCAAGCAGCTCTGGTGAGCACAACAGAATCCCATTGTCATCAATCATAACTAGCGCTGCAGTTTAGAAAAACTTCATTCACAATTTGACACGACCATTCATGGATAATGAAAAAAGGAAAAAGCCCATCACGTCGATATTGTCAAACAGTAAATTTGAGATTAGGAAGTAAATGTGGTCTCGGCCGAGACTTGCTGACACCGCTGCTCATCTCTGCTGCTCATATGTACGCAGATATGACTCGCTGTCTTACTGGACTAATCTATCTGTGTCTTGCGTGAATTGCTATCACCAAAGATGCACTTTACAATTATCTTTATATGCTCTCTCCTTTCTCTTCTTATTCTTCTCCAATTTCATTCTTCGTATTCTCAATAAAATTTATTATAATTTTTTCCAGTTTGCATCAACGCGACAAATCGTAGTAATGACAGTAAATAAAAGTCATATTATTTATTTATATAATATCGGAGTACGTTATTCCTGTCGATATGATATTGAACCGAAGCTGTTCTTATTCTATGCTGCTCGATATAAGTAATGTAAGTGTCGCATCTGTAGATCAGACATTGCCTACGAATGTCGCCTGACTCTGTCTAAGGCTGGATCTTCTTTGAGCTGCCACAAGTCGGTTTTCATCTCATTTTTGCGTTTAAAGGAAAATATAGTTAATCAGATTTGTTTTTTAAATGTTAATTTAATGCTTTTCTAATGAAAAATGAATATTTTATCTTTATTAATCAATATTTCTCCTTCCCAATAAAGAAGGTCCTCTTCATATCCCTCAAATCCGTTCTTGTGGACCCTAAAACTGACGGCATTTTTAGAAATATGATCATAGGGTTCGTTTCGATGTTTTCTAACATTACCAGCAGCATTACTGAGTTTTCGGATTCGTTATTACTATTAAATTTACAGGGAACATTTAAGATGAAATCAAAAATTCGTCGATTTTCAGCTTCCAAAGCCTTGCACATTTTATTAACCAAGTCACCCAATGATGGACACATATTGCCATAAATACCATGCAAGACCATTTCCATAGACATTGCATTATGTATGAAACATGTATCTCTGTTTGGATTCAAAATTCTTAAGAAATAAATAATAATCTTTTTCTTTAGTGTTTTTGGGGCCTGAAGGATTCAATTTATTATTATTATTACATTACCTTTTTTGTTTTATTTAATGTAATTTAGTTGATGAAGATGTAAGAAACTTCATTGAAACATGTCTGATTATTTTATTATCAAGAACGCCCTAATTAAGATATTTTTGAATAATGTTAAACTCGCGTCCACAAGACTCAAACGCACAGAGAGTTCGATGCTATTTCATCGTTTTAAAATTAACAAGAAACCAATCAAAGAAATTAAGTCTACTATAAGATTTTTAATCTTGACACATTCAAGTAAGGCACCATGCAAGGGCGGATTCATGGGACAAGCCTAAGGGGAGTAATTGTTTGATAAATAAAATTACTAAAATTATATAAAAAATACCACATTCATGTTCAGAATACTAACCCTTATCCTCGGATAACAGGCGAACACTCCGAGGTAGAGTTGCCCGTGCTCAGTCTATCCTTCTTCTGGCGCACCTGCCAAAACCATTGCAGGAGCAACAGTCACTTCATTTGATGTCAGTTGGTTCCACTGAACGGTGTTGTGTTTGCTCCATGTAAATGTACAATACTTGACATTGGAGACAATGCACGTGCGTCTCAAATTTTTTGTTGTCGTCTCTGAGAGCTTTAATGTTTTGAGTATTGTTTCATTTTTAATCGGCCTGGAACCCAAGTAACCCACCACAATGGAGCCCAGTCGAACTATCCATTCTTTGCAGTCATTTGTCCTCCCCTTTCAGTTTTTTATATTTCGTCTCATTGTCTTTTCTTGTTTTTTTGAGTTTTAACCATGTCGTATGGTGTTTTGATATCGATCAGTCAGAGTTCTTTTGTACCCTTATTTTATATTTGTTAGTCAACGCTGCTTTTCAAGTCAAACCACGCGTACTCACTGTCTTTAATTATTTGTCAGATTGTTTTTTTTCTGATGATATTGCTCCCTCGACAATCTACTTCACTGCATTATGTCGGGCAATAATCATCGGATTATTTCTTTTACAGAGACACAAGGGATATATCTGTGTCTTTGTACCTTTGCCTCATGCTCTGCAGAGTGTTTGATTGCGTGCTTTTCTCGGTTTAAAATTAGTTGATCGTGCACAGTGAAGGAATCGCCATTCTTCGTTTGTAACATTTTCACTGTGCATGACACCAACACTATTATTGTTATCTGCAACCGCAACTGCAGAGATTCCAGTCATCATTTGTTTGCTCCACTTTGTGAATTTTAGTTTTGCATACAAACGATGGAATTTGGAGGACATTGAGTGGATACGAGTTTTAGAAACCAACACTGACTCCGTATTAGTGTTAATCTTTAGGCAGATTCCAAGTTTTTTCGTGACGAATCTTGCTCACAACCCAATAGAATCGAGATATTTAATTGAATTGCGAATCTTTGTCCACCACGATTTGTATCCGTTCTCTATATCTCTTTGATTTAACCATTCTAGCCAATTAGAGAGTGTTCATTCCCTAACTGTTTTGTTGTATTTATCTAGAGATTTCGCTTGATTAATTAGTGTTAAGTCCTGAGATGTCGAGTCCGAACAAGTGAGATTTCGCAAGGCTTGCACTATCGATTGCATTGTATATTTGTCCCTCACTGACACAAGGTCAAGTCCTCTAAGATCCTTATCTACATACAAGTATTCGTTGGAGGTGTTCTGGACTGTATCAAATATTTGTTTCAATAGTCGTCGGAGTTCGACATCTACGTTGCTCTGAAAAATTGACTTTTTCTTTACGTAATGCCTGTAAAAATAGACTCAAGTAGTCATCAAAATGAGTCTATTTTTACTACAAATAAATTATAGAAAGTAAAAATATTAACAACTAGTTAACGATAATTCTAAAAAAAATCAAATAAAAAAAATTAACCTTGTATCACGAAAAATTTTACTATCATAAAATTTTCTAACATAAAAAAAAACTAACATCCACTATCAAGACACACGCCAACGGCATATAAGTCAACGATAAGTAAGTATTTATATCCAAATTTTTAATCAATTTAATTATTGATCTTTTTTGATCTTTATTTAATTTGCATTTGATTTTCGAATCACGCTTTAAAAGACTATTAGCGTGATTAAGATAATGCTTCTTTCTGACCCTGCACGCGGATCATCGGAAATCGAGATAACAAAAATTAAAATTATCATGAGTAAATTGCTCAGTGAGTTCTTTCCACAATCGAATTGTTCCGGTAACAGAGAATAAGAATAACTGTTTTCTAAATAATCTCTAATTACACAAATCGTTGCCAAAAGATTCAAAATTTCCTTTCGATTCGCTGAGAAATTATTCTTTGATCTTATGATAAAACTGCATTCAATAATTTTATGAGAAAAATAAAAACATATCTCTAGATAATATTTGTGTTTCATACTCTGAATGGAAAACGCGAACGATGTAGCAAGAGACTACACATAGACATATACATACAGATTATTGATCAAGTAAAAAAAAGTAAAAATATCGTTGTTGTTGCCGCGGTCTGTGTCGCTCTGTTAACGCCTCTTTTCTTTTCACTGACATTATTGCAGTAATAACAGTAATCATTGATGTTGCATTCACAAAAGCGCGATTGGATAAAATAAACAAGACAAATTCCACAAACTATAGCCAAATACCCTCTTCTTTCAGCCGCAAATCACCAATGACAGTTTCAATAATTTTAGACTTTTCATGTTGCACCTGTCATCGTTCACGTCCCAAAATTGCAGTCTCTCTCTTGGGAGATAGAGAGCTCGAAAACAACGAACATAACGACAAGCAAATCACACACCATGAACCAGAACAATCACACACAAACAAAAATGTACACTGATATGAGACACTGTGGTATCTGAAGTAGTGGGTGCACTACAATGCCCGTAGTTTGTTAGTACCCGAGGAGTAAAACATTCATTTGTATTAAAAGATAGCAAACTATTTTTTGCAAAACGTCGAGGCATCTACACTCACGCAGCTTTAAAGACACCTTAAAAATACAGATAACTTAATAAAAAATTGAATTAATATTCTTTCACAGTTTTATAAATTTAAACTTCATTAATGCGCAAAAAAATAATTTCTAAATAGTTTGACTTGGTAGATAATCTCAAATTCTGAAAAATAATTTTGATTATTAAACAAATTAAGAAAAATGCCTATTTTAAAGAAATATAAATACTAAACCTACGTAATATCTTATTTGTAATTATTGAACACAAATGCCCAACAACTTTTGTAGAAATCAATTAGCCCGTAACTACTACAATCCTGTTTTCGGTACATTGACACTACAATCAGGTCAAATTGACCGGCAACATAATTTATTCAGTTTTCATTGTTTTATTAAGTAATTATCAATAATAAGCAGCAAAACAAGCCAAATTAGAGCTTGGCTAAGATGGATGATGGTATAAGACACAAAAATATATCGTTCAAATAATTAATTAATGATTCGAATCTGAATCAGGATCATCTTCTATTGCATCACAATCAGAATCTATGTCACATGCAAGATCATAACAATTTTCAAACCACTTTATAACGGTTTCATCGAAGTCATCGTCGGTTGCAAATACTCGTCGGGATGTACTAGGACGTGATTCCATTGTAAAATGGCCTAGAAAATATATTATCACTAATCAATAATAATCAATAATAACTTATAAAACGTACTTACTATTATATAATATCTTAACAACTTGCACACCTGCACTACTGCGTAGTTATCAGCCGACTGGTGTTACTGTTGTGCGAAAATACTATAGCGGACGAAAGCGCAAATATGTTTATCGCGAAATTTAGATTTTAAAAAGTTAAAAGGTCAAATTGACCGGGTAGTAGTAGTTAGTGTTCTCTTATTACAATGTAATATCCACATAATAAACTTTAAAAATTGAGTTAAATCCCTTATACGGTACTTACCTCGCTTTGAGTTTTATTTTTATAGTGAAATAACCCTTAAAAACTAAGACATGAAAAATACATAAGTTGGATCCATAATAAACTTTCTCCATATTCGCTAATCAAAATTCTTGCATTACTTTAATTTATCATGATACACTTTATGATATTCAACTGTCTGTAGTTCGACAACAATTAAACATAGACATATGGTCTATAGAAGAAAGAGTTCTTAGATTTAAGTCTATTTTCGAAAAATGCAAAAAAAATATGTAGTACATTTTAATTCAAAAAATGTTATTTTTTCGGTAAACTATATATATGGAAATATACCTTCGAATAAAATAACATTTAATTTCCAACGACTTTTGTATAAAAGGTTTTTTCTACGAACTCCAGTTGTCGAAATATTTAACCGTCCGCATACTATTGGACCCCCTGTATAAAAAGTTATTTCTAAACAGCATTTATTAAGTACTTTCTAATAATAAATTATAGCAGTTCCATTTTAAAAAACTAAATTTTTGGCCATAAGGTCTTTACTACCATGTATATTTATACCAAAATTTTTGGTAACGTCCTTGTTATGTTCTTAGACTGCATTCCAAATTTTATTGTTCCATTATAAATACTTTTGAGATAATTGACCAACAGACAGAAAGACAGACTGACATTTTTTTTAAAACCGAGTGTTTCAAATTCTGAAGATCTCAAAAGGTTAAATTTTTGAAAACTGAGAAAGTTGAGAATTTTTTAAATATAATACTTTAGCAGAGGAAGTAAAATACAACAGACTTTCTAGACGAATATCAAACGAAAGATTTTGTGCACTATTCATAAAACAGCGACTTACGAGTTGCATAAAAAAGCTGACTCCTGACATAAGAGAAAGAGATAGCGCCATGGTAACTAGCAGGGATATGTTAATACTTTAATGCTCTTATAGAATCGGTATGAATCGGAAATAGCATAAAAATATTTACCATAAAATTCATAGATTAACTTTAAATTTAAGTGACGTTTAGCCCCAATATATAAGTAAGCATAGAACAGGTAACGGAATTGTGAGCTTTTACTTAAGTAAAAGTAAACGTTTGGTATGAAATTTTGATGTATTTTCTTATAATGTCAATAAACAAAATAAGTTCCGTGGAATATGTCTTTATAGCTCATTAGATTATTGAACTCTCGAGAAAGTTATAACTAAACAACGAAACGTTGGGAACCAATAAAATTTTAATTTTCTTTGCCAAAGCCATCAATACCGCTACAATGTTCTATGTTTAAAATTGAAATTCCACGGGGGGGGATTTGAATGCAGAAAAACAGGAATTTTAATTCAAAACAGACGGATTTTAATGCAATACTCTGCACTAGATAAACACACAACAAAAAGTGTTTTTATATCATCAAAATCTCTGTCAGACAAATTATCAAATGTGTTCTACCGAGCTTGAGCTTCTTGTTCCATTGCATATATCTCAGGTAGGTTTAAATGCAAGAACGGATCCAGGGGAGGGGTAATTACCCCCTTTACCCCCAAATATCCGCTCTTGGTACCATGTCTCCTAATCGACCGTCACAATCACTTCGGTGATGCGATTAAGTACCTTTACGACTAACAACTCNTTTTCCTTCTGGCAGAAACTCATTTCGAATGACCACCAAAATATTTTCAATAGGGTTTTTTAATGGGTTGTATAGGACTAAGAATTTTAATACATCCCTTCTGTCTGAAATTATTCTGCGCACCTCTCCAATTTTCTGGACAGTGCCATTATCCATTATTAGTACATTTTTATTATTAGCACATTTTTCTCTTAAGTCTCAATTTAAAGTTAGTCGAGAAGAGCAACAATAAAGTCATAAAACGACTCTGTTGCATGTACTACTCCAAATTTTGTGCATTGTGAGGAATATTTTAAATTTGGTATGTTGAGTTTAGTATTTGGAAATGTGTTTCTCCCACCAATTTGAATTGTTGTGTCAAAATAATTTATTCTCTAATTGCATAAAACTTTACGAGTACCTATTAAAAACAGTTTTTGAAACAATATTTAGAAAAGTCGCATAAAAAGGTAACATAAAAACAGGTTCGAGTGTAAAGGCAATTTAAAATTAAGTCTTTAAAATTAATAGTAAAACTGTTTATAATCAGGGTCTCTATCATGTATGGTTGCAAGAGCGAACGTTTATTGATAAAACAGTTAATTGCATCCAACCAAAACTCAACATGCACAAATATACAAAAGATGTGAATATAAAGAAGAACATTTTATGTAGACATTTTAAATTCAAATTCGTGGATTACCGAATGCGAACTGACGACCTCTTAGTACTGTTGGCTAAGTTTATTATGCTCCAAAGACATTTTTGAGGTCAACATTAAATGGCTTTTCTTCTTTCAAACAATGTTTCTTGAGGACACAACGAAATCGAAAACTCTTAATAGTAAGAATATTTTCTTGTACTTGTAAATTTTGTTGTTCAAAACATCCTTCACTAAAGGAACATCTTAAAACAATCACATTATTTTCCGGTACATCAAAAAACCATTTAAAAAATATTGGTAGAAAATAAATTTTATAAAATTATCGTACCACTTGTTTCGATTAACGTAGATCATTATTCGTAATTAATTATTTATTTAATTTGTCTTTACTGAAATGAGGAAATAACTTTTTTCGCTGAGTGTATTATTCAAATGGGAATGTGGTCTTAACAACAGTGACTCAGAAAACAACCTCTCATTATGTGAATCAAATTTCGTTTGAAGAATAAAAAATTCATTTGTTTAAATTGATGAAGTCTGGTATGGAGCATTATTGGATCTACTCGACAGTAAATGTTTACTAATCTTTGTTATGAGATAACGATTTATTTGACCAATGAACGAGTTTATGTGCAAGATTAACTTTCATTATTCATTCGATTTTCGATTTCACTGACACTACTCCCAGACAAATCGATATTCTTATGACTGCAGTTACGTGCGATATCAAAGGCTGAAGCCATAACACAAAAACATATTTTTCGAACAAATTTTTGAGGAACAATTTTTCTTTTGAATACAAACATTTTGTACAGATAGATAATGAAATATAAATACGAATACACCAAGGCCCCGCTTTGCGTCTCTATTCGGTTCCGAAAGTTGAGACGCTAAATGAAATTTGACCCATAACGAATATGTGGTAATATTGATCAGAAAGACTGTTACAATATATCTATCTAAATAAAAATCAAAATAAAACAAATGTTTATCAAGAAATAGTACGAAAATTGNGCTCTTAATCCATTAAAACTAATTAATAATATAAAATCAGTAAAAAGTAAGTATTCGTTATAAATATAATTATCAAAACTTCTTTCAAATTCAAAATTTACTTTTTTAAAAAAATTTTCCAAAGTGGTTTGTACTGCACTGTTTTTTTTCCGCATAAATTTCTTTATAGCAATTTATGCTACCCAGAACTGATCTGTTTACCCTCGAACTTCTTTCGTGATTAGGGTCATCTTGACTAAATATCTGCAGAGCTTGATCAATTAATTGAAAAGCTTGAGCTAAACGTTTCGTCGTTAACGTTTGTTCTACGGCAATATCTTCGATTTTTTTCCTCAGAATCACTACTGTGTGCTGTCTGAAATTCAATTTCCATTAATATAGAAGTTGTTATCTCTTCATTGTGCGAATCCAATAGTTCTTCTATATCTTCGACTCCATGCCTTAAACTTGCAACTGTCGATACTGGCAACGTAAGAGACCTTGCGATATCTATAGCCGTATGTCCACGATCAAAGCACTTAAGTATATCCAGTTTTACATCTAGCGTTAAAGCCTTTCTGGAAGATTTGCGTTTACTGCTCATGCCCACATTAAATTTTGCAATTATTAAAACAAATTTAATGTTTAAATTAATGTTAATTAATTAATTTATTTATTTAATGTTAAATTTGTATATGGCAAAAAATAAAAAATCAATGGACGCAAAAGCGAATAGACGCATAGCGGGGCTCTGGTGTACTTAATTTATTACTTCTTTAATTTTGGAATTTCCAAAAGTAATTTTACAACATTACTTTGATTATTTTTTAAAAAAATTTAAACTAAAGTTTTATATTTTATATTCTTATAAAATTTCATTTTTTATAATGATATTTCTATAATAAAATCATTATTTGACACTTTAATTTAAATATTTTCAACCCTAAAATTTTTTAATTGTTTTAATTTATGAAGACATATTTTTAAATATTTTTAAAATTTCTTTGGGAGATTTTAAATATTAAAACTCCCGGAAACCCTAACAAGTTTATTTCCTTATAAATGTAAATTTACTAATAACTAAATAATTTATGGATGGTAATGATCAGCACAGATGTGCAGTGACAACATTTTAAAATTTATTTTATCAAATATTTATATTTATATATTATAAAAATAAAAAAAAATTATCAATATGATGAATGTTTTCATCGATCGAATCTCACTATTTCTAAGGGAAACACATCTCATCTCCATCGATTTTCGAGGACCCGCTTCTCGGCGAGCAGCATCCAGCTCCTGGCCACTTGAAAACGTGAATTGCCCCCGGCAGTTTTGGTCATTTTCTATTGATCATTCTGTGACAAAATTCACAAGTGGGGTTAAAGGAGAAATTTTAATAAATTTAATATGATTGAAAAGGATATTTTATAACTTTATCATTGAAGTTATTGGATTAAATTCGTTGTTATTTGATTTGGGCCGGGCTGAAGGAAAACTTCTTAACGTTTTTCCCATTTTACAATTCATTAATGAGTTTTTTTTTCTTGTTTTAGTTTGTAGAAATATATCGATTGCTTATCAGACAGATTAAAACAAATATTTATTAATTGACAATCTGGTTAATATGACAGTGAGATAAATAAAACAACGATTGCCCAGCTCGAAAGCCACCAGTCGTTGCAGAAGCCATCATAAATCAGAATTTATGTGCCAGAACCAATGTTTCGAAACAATAGAACCAATAGGCGAATCCATCATAATTAGAACTATCCACTGCCAGTGAAAGAAATGGGAATTCTTTACAAATAGCCGTGAGGCCAGCGCTGACCCAAGCGTAATTGCCTGGACTGGATCAACTGACTGCTCATCCAGTTGGTTAAATTGGCTCCCTAAGGAACAGGGCGGCGTTCGTGCGCTGCGAGGAGGCAGTGCGACATTTATCATTTGAGTCTGTGGCTGGTCAGTTGTTATCTCTGCTATTAAATATGTTGGACAAGTCTACAAATAGGTGGGCAAGCTTATCCTATTGACCTCGTAATGGCAATAAGAATTTGAAGATATTGGAGAAATGCGAACGAGAGCCGAGAATTATGTTCCACAACACTTTTCATTATTAAAAGAATATTATATTGATAATATTGGTTAATTTGATGTTTCATTTTATTATTATTTATTATTATTATTGATTATATTTTCCGAGAAATAATATTTATAATTGAATTCATTAAAAGATAGATACGATTTGGAGGGACTCAGAAAGAAAACACTCGGGAGACCCTGGTTTTAGTTTGACCCTTTCGTCTTTTGCTATTAATCAAAGGGTAAATAAAATATATGTGCCATTTATTTAATATGTTTTGTTGGATTAATTAAAACAAAATTCGGAGTTTTATTTATTTCTAAAAAATAATAATTCAATTTAAATTATGAGGAATTAGTTAATTTTCATTTCGCTGATCGAGATTGAAATAATTTTGTGAGAGGTTTTTGTAACATCAATTTAAAAAATCATTTTTAACTCAATTTATACATTTATTACAAACAATTTTCAAACAAAATTTCCAACTATTTCCTTAATTAATAATTAATCAAATAATTTTTCATGTATTTAAAATTTCAATCACATCAAAATAATTTTTAATTTTAAAATTTTAATAAAAATATTTATGACAATTATTATTTTACGTATATTTAATTTTTAATGAAAATATTTAATTTTTAAATTTGTTGTTAATTTTAATTCTTTTATAATGTTTTTTATAATTTTGCATATCAAATGAAATATTATATGCTCATTTTAATTTTGCGTTATTTTAAAAAAAACATTTTTTAATATTTTTACTATTTTTGAAATTTTTGAAAATTCCTTATATTTATTATTCAATTTTTTATATTTTGAATATTTAATTTTTTAATCATATCCTTAAACTAATTTAAAATTTGAAAATACATTTTTACAATTATTAATAATTTTTTTAATGAAATTCAAATATTGACTGAAATTATTAATTTTAAAACTACTTAATCAGATCTGTTTCAAATTTGAATTTAAAATATTTAAGAATTATTCTAATTAATTTTTAAATTTTTCAATTTGATTTCAATTCCAAATAAGTTTTGGAAAACTATTTAAATTTTGATCAGCGAACTAAATTAACTAACTCCTCATATCCCCTTTTTAGGAATTTCTTCAATTTTGCTACATTTCGATCAATGATTTTTCCATTTTCATGTTTCTTGGGATATTCTAGGATATCCCATAATTCTGGGATGTGTGGAGGTTAAATCCAGTTTCATCCAAGAAAACCATCCTATCAGATGATATGTCAAATATTTCAGAAGCATAAGCCCTTCTTGCTTCCAAAACTCTAGGAGAGTTTCTTTCAACAGGCACCATGGAAAGCCTCTTCTTTGTTAAATCTAATTGTTTCCATGCCTTTAAAAAAATGATTGACCTTTTCTAATCCCACTCATTTTAAGTGTACTAGAAATCCCGGATTGTGTCACGGCATTATCGCGCTAAACAATAGTAGAAATCAATGCCTTGATTCCATTGTTGCTGTTCAATTTTCTCCCTTTTTTTTAATAATTTCTTCGTTTGACAACCCAGAAATTATTATATTAGATAAAGTTCTAATAGTACTAATTGAAATCGACAACAACTCTGAAATACTTTTATCAGTACAACCATTATTTAGTTGTTCCAGAAATATTCCTAATGTCTCATTTGTAATGAGTAGAGAGCGGAATAATTACGGTAAACCGTAACCGTAAAAAAACCCGTATTTTTGCGACTGAAAATGAAAAAGCCGCAAATTCTAATCTTGATAAATAAACCAGTAATTACGACATTTTTGAAATAAAAATTGAAAATATTGACATTCTAATATAATATTACTAATATTGTAACATAATTTATTTTAAAAATTTGTTTTAAAACACTTTTTGAAACAGTAATAATTCAAAATTTTATAATAATGGTAAATTTATCTAAAATATAAAGCACTAACTGATTTAATACGTGCGAATAGTGATTTTCAAAAAAGAAATGATAAAGTATTTTGTCAAATATGCACGAAAGGATTTAAATATTTGCCAAAAGAAGGAGTTGCACCACTGAAGAAGCATTTGAGGTCATTAACACATATATCTGCCATGAAAATTAATGATGGTAAGAAGCAATCTGAACTTGTTTTTTCACATGAAAAAAGCAACAAATACTCTGAATTTGATAAAGACCTTGTTGAAGCTTTTTGTGCAGCCAACATACCATTTAAAAAAATCGGTAATCCAAAAATGAAATTTTTTTTGGAAAAGTATTGTAAAATTTTTGTCAAAAGCGAATCATTTTACAGAAAATTTATTTTTGATGATATTTATAAATCAAAGATAACAGATCTTTATTTAAAATATCGAAATATTCCAATTTATTTGATATTTGATGAGGCGACAACCATTACTGGTAGATCAATTTTAAATATTTTAAT
>MQRK01201853.1:23854-34491 GCA_001938485.1 Girardia tigrina
TTGTTCATTTTTTTGTGATTCATATTCATTGTTGCTTTGATATTGGGTAAATTAGCGACTAAAAAAAATACAATAAATTGTAGAAATAGATATTAAGCGATTCATCCAAATATATATTTTTACAATAATAATAATATAATAATAATGATAATAATTATGAAGATTATTTTTGAATGGTGTTTAATGCATGTTGTTTTAGGATCGTGTTCCTTCCACCCAGATGGAAGATTGATATTTACAATGTTTTGAACCTTCGGATTATTGTTGAATATTGTTGATTAATGTTGAAATGTAAATAACAACTTTAAAATTAAATTAATATATTTTAATCAATAAATATATAATAATATTTTAATCCAAATATTTAAAATCTATATGAAAGTGATTTATAATATTTTAATAGGGGATTGTAACGTAAAAATTTATTAAATCATTAATAATATATTTAAAATAATAAATTAATATATTTTGAAAATAATTTAGGATTATTTTAGTAAGGAATTGTAATTTAAATAATTTCGATTAATTACGACTTTAGAAATAGAATTTAATTTAATCAATCAAGAACGCTGTTGAACTACGAAAGTTTTGTGGAGAATCGTCCTGGAGGCGATCCTAGTTGTCATGCCAATAAAAGTATTGGAAACCATGTCAGTGTTCTTAACCCAAGAAAAATAACCCTATGACTAAGTCCTGAATAATCAGACGCTTTAAAGGCGCATTTTATTTTAGTAAATTATTTTTATTTTAATTTATCCCACGAAAATAAAAGGACAGGTAAATTTACGCACTGATTAAAAAGAGATAACGATATTTTTACGACGCGGGTGCCTCTGAGATATAGGTTATCTATAATGTTAATAATAATAATAATAATAATAATAATATTAATAATAATAATAATGATAAATTATATTGGCGCATTAGCAGAACTTTTAGTGTGGGGGCGTTAATACGGAAGTACCAATGATCGAAAATCCAGGGTTATATTTCGATATATATACACATGTATATTTATTATAGGGTACCAAATGTTTGGTAAATTTATTAAAAAATGTAATCTTCGATGTCTCATTTATTAGCGACAAAAGTTCTCTGTTGACCCTAAAACAACATTTTCGAACCACTGGTCCATGATCTGGTGTCGGATCACGGAGTGCAACTGTCGGTCCGCGAATGACCGGACCGTCGGACCGTCACGACATAAAAAAAAGTATTGTTTATAAAAATAACGACCGAATTTCAAGTCGAATGTAAGCAATTGTAATTTGAGAGAGAACAAACTTCAATGATCGTAATAACAAAACTTTGCACAAAATACTTATGTCAAAATGATTCAGTACAAAAGATCAAACTTAATCGTACAAAAAATACAGAAATTAAATGACGGAACTTCCTATAATACTAAAAACCTTGTCCTTCCATGCTTATGTTGAAAGGCTTTTTTGACTTTTATTCATTTGCAATTGAAGGATATATTTTTTTCGATTCAACAAAATCATACAGAAAAAGTATTTTGTTCATATTTTAAGTATTACTGGAAAAATAAAATGAAAAGAAATGTAAAAGTCTCAAAAATTCAAAAATAAATCCAAAATGTGTATTCCCACTTCAAAAAATGACCCCCCCCAAAATATATAAAAAATTATTTGACCACCACTAATAATACTATTAGTAACATCACAATTTGCGTGGACGCATTTATTAACAACACAAACAGACTCATGAGATATAAGAAGGATAATTTTTAATTTATCAACAGTTTATTGGGTAAAAATATAATAAATTAAATAAACATTAGTTTTTAAATTATATTAATTATAATAAGTTAAATTATTTACCAAAAGTATTACTAAAATTTTAAATTATAAAACTTAATTAATTAGTATTTAAACATTAATCTCATAAAATAAACCTCATTAGATTTAGATAATTAATCAATAACATATCAATCCCCTGTGTGTGAGAGAGTAAACAATCTAAACAGCATACAAACAACAAACTCACAACATTCAGAATTTTCCCTCATCAATACCCAAAATTTTATTTATTTTGAAACTAAATGCAAAAGAAGACGTCATCTTAAATGACCAAAAGAGAACGTTTACATCGAGGAACAAGAAAGACACTCATTCGTCTATTTTTTCTAATATCAGAAAAAGCAGAAAAGTTAAATGGATTATGTTAAAATTTTAGGGGCACAAAAATTATCTGATACTTGCTTTATTATTTTAGTTTATATAAATGATGAAGAAAACTCGGAAAAAATAGTAAAAAATATCGAGAAAATCGAATTTTCATTTGACGTTCGACTTCGAAGGATCAAATTACGTTTAAAAGGCAATTCTAAGGGACAAGTGTCAATATCATAACAATTACCTGTTCCACCTTTGACAGTATTGTATTGGGTTGGCAACTAAGTAATAGCCGACTTCAGTTTTAGATTTCTTTCACTCCAATTTTTATGATATCCGTAAATATTATGAACTTCTTATTCTTATATATGTTAGCTGTCATCCTAACCTAGCTTTACAAATTCATTGTGCAGATATTTTCTAAAAGTTTTTTTTAATTTCAATAATTAATATAATAAATAATAGTTAAGTTAAAATTGAACACTTTCACCATAGTTTGCTTTTTTATTTCCGTAAAGGAAAGAACGCAGTGCAAACCGCCAAACAGTGTATGGTAAAAAAGTCCTTAAAGAAACGCGATGCCGAAATTAGTTTTAAAAATTCAGTTTTGGAGATTTTTTTAAAGATTTTCAAAGATGACCAACGTTCAGATTGACCAGTTGAGCTTAATGAGGATTAAATCAAACAATCGTTGAAGCGGATCGTCAAATAATTACACGGGAGATTGCAGAAAAGTTAAATGTTTCACATACAGTAATTTAGAAGCATTTAAAACGTGGCGGTCTCGTTAAGAAACTGGATATTTGGGTTCCGTTTGATTTTAAAGAAGTTCATCTGACAAATCGCATCAACGTTTGTGATTCATTATTTAAACACAATGACTTCGATCCTTTTTTAAAACAAATCATCACTGGAGACGAAAAGTGGATTGCGTACTACAATGTCAATTGTAAACAATCATCAAGCACGCGTAATGAGTCATTGCAAACCACTGCAAAGGTAAATCCATCAAATGAAGATTTTACTGCATATTTGATGGGATTGGAAAGGTTCGAGGTAGTTTGAGCTGCTTCCAAGAAACCAAACCATAAATTCGGAGGTCCATTTTCGATAACTGGAAAAATTGAATGCAGCTGTCAAGGAAAGGCGACGGTAATCCGTCAATCGTAACGGTGTCATTTTCCACAAGCATCTTGCTAGACTTCACACATCTTTGACCAATCGGCAAAATTGATGGATATTGGTTGGGAATTGATATTGCATCCACCATATATCCTTGATCTCGTGTCAATATATCGGATTACCACTTATTTCGATCCCTGGACAACTCTCTTTGTGGTAAAACATTCAATGATGATGACACTAAAAATCTCACTTAACTCAGTTTTTTCAAGTTGTCAGAGAGATGACAAAAGGTCATCGAACAAAATGGATATTTTATATTTTAAACATTTCGTATTTTGTTATTAATATTTCTTTTTAACCCCGTATCAGGACAGAAGAAATATGTAAGAATGATAGTATGATTGGGTCTAAGAGACCCGAAAAAATCTCCATAATTTCAATATTTAAAATACATTTATAACATGTTGTGTTAATTGGATAAATAAGTTTGGTGAATCCGCACAAAAATCTTAAGAAATACGCTCATTTCAAAATGGCGCGGGTCAGATAGACCCAACTGAGCGATCGGCAGGTTGCTTTGCTGTACAGACACCGGATTGTAAATTCATTTAATTTATTTATAATTTGAGTTGCATGTCAAATATATTTTTTGTTTCTGTTTTGTCTCAAACAAAAACGAATTCTTGAGCTCAAATTTTTAGTGGTGATCGTCAGTTGAAGGTTTATAGAGCGTGTTCAAGATATATAAACTTGCAGAAATAATGAAAAGAAAACTAAAATAGTAAAATATTTATATTTAATGATTGAAAAATAAAATATCATAATTCAAAAAGGAATAAAATAATTAAAACTCGACTTTTTTCTGTAGCCAAACGACACGAAAAATAAGAAATACGTACAGGAACATCATTTGTACTCTAAATTTATTAATTTATAAATTTATAAATTAATAAATTTATTTATTTATAAATTTATTTATTTAAACACTAGTAATCGATGTCTAGTGTTTGGCTCTGTTCAATATCCACGATATAATCTCTTTCGCTCTTCTTGAATAAATGTGAGAAATGCTCTGCTAACACTTTGTCCTTCACACTGCTCTGCACAAAACAACGAAATGTTTACATGAGATAGAATAAAAGAATACGCGTTGTTGTCAGTAGACTATTACACCAAACCATCCATCATTTACACTGATTCACCTACGTGATTCAGTTTGGACGGTTGAACTACCGCCTTCGCCACAACTGTTGTCGAACAGCCTCTATCGATTATTACTCTCTTGGTTATTCCTCCTACAAGATTTAAAAATCTAGAAGATTTAAAAATCTAGAAAACAATTTACTTTGAACCANTGTATTTAGTTACAGCTTTAGTTCCTTCACTCACAGCGTGCTTCGCTAATTCACCTGGTAAAATCAATCTCACTGATGTTTGAATCTCTCTGTTTGAAATAGTTGATTTCTTGTTATAAGAAACCAATTTGCTGGCTTCAGTAGCAATTCTTTCAAACACATCGCTCACAAAACTATTCATGATAGACATATCCGCACCTATTAATGTGTTCCCCTTGAGGACCTAGATTTATATTTAATACGTTGGTTCCCTAAAAACAGATTTTATTGCTTGTTATTAATAATTCTTACGATTTTGGGGAGCTCGAATAAATTTTTGAATTTTTATATTTAAAATCGATCAAGTGAATTTTGAAAATATTTAAAACATGAAAATAAAGCGGAAGAAATTGTAGAATAAAAAAGTACGTTTAACGATTAAAATTGAAATTTTATAATTGAAATATTTCTGACGTGAAGATTTTGTAAAATGAATTAAAATTTTTGACGTTGTTCAAAATTTTATTTATACAACACAATAACTTATTTTCCGAACAAATTTTCGAGGAACAATTCTTCTTGTGCACAAACCATTTTCATACAGACAATGTAATATGAATACGGAATACTTAATTTAGTGCTTCATTTTTAGGAATTTCTAAAATTATTTTTACAACATTTCTTTTATCAAAATTTTGTTCTTTTAAATAAAGAAGATCAGAACAAATATTCAGGTGAACTCTGATTTAGTAAAAGAACTGCGAAAAGAATATACAATTGATTATTTAAAAAGTAAAGTAGAAGAATCCGGCTGCATCTATCATGATGAGGTAGGATTTTATACGTGGATGATGCGGAAGAAAGGCTGGTCGAAATGGGATTCACAAATCAATACCGTAGGAGCAAATTCACATGGAGCGAATTTAAACACTCAGTTTGAGTACCTCCATAAATTTGCCGGTCCCCTACAAGATTTTAGGTGATAATCTGGTTAAATCAAAATAATAATTATTTATAGCTGAGCTGTCATAAAAGCTTTCAACAGTTCATTATTTGATACTAGGTTAGTGAAAGGTTCGAGGAGCAGAGATAAAAAAAAGGCAAAACTAAAAAAAAGACCTTTAGTCTTCAGTGTATTCTCCCATAACCTCAATACATTTTCTCCAACGATTTTCCAATTCAGTTATACCATTTCTAAAATGGTTTTCTGAAAGCTCGTCAAAATATTGGTTCAACAGTCGCTATAACTTCTTCATTTGAGGAAAAACGCTTTCCACGGAGAATTTTTTTTAAATTTGGAAATAGATGGAAGTCCGAAGGGGCTAGATCGGGAGAGTAAGGCGGAGGTTCGATCAATTCATACCGTAAATCGTTCAATTTGGTCACTGTTTGGACTTTTTGTGTGCTGGCCCGTTATCCCAATGGAAAAGAATTGTTTTCTTCTTCAAGCCAGGTGTCTTTTCTTTAATTTTTGTATTTAACTTATCCAACAGATTTGAATAATACTCTCCTACTATGGTTTTACCAGTTTGAAAATAATCGAAAACAGAAAACATATGTCATAACCTTTTTGGATGATTTGGACAATGTTGGTTGTTTTGGGGCTGAGCAATTAGGCTCAGTTCACTCTGAAGTTTGTTGTCGCAGCTTTGAATCATAGTGGTACACCCAGGTTTCATCCATAGTGACGAAACGACGTAAAAAATCTTTTTTATTTTTTTGAAAAAGCTTCAAATGATCCTTAGAAAGATTCACTCGAATCCGTTTTTGATCACAATTTAAGAAATGCGGCACCCATCATGCACAACGCTTTCTGATGCTTAGCACATCTTTCAAAATATTAAGTATTTGCTCAGTTGAGATATTCATGGTCTCAGAAATCTCACTCAAGGTTAACTTTCAGTCATTCATAACCATATCAAGAATGGTATCATTCATTTCTTCAGTGGTCACACTTTTTGGACGTTCTGAACGAGAATCATCTTCTAGGCTTGTGTGACCACCTTTAAATTCTAATGCCCACTTACAGACCATTGATTTAGATAGAGCAGTATCCCCTAACACATTCACCCTTTTACTATAAATTTCCATCGCTTTCAAACCCTTTTTCACTAAAAATTTCTTACCGTATGATGTTCAGTTTTTTTCCATGATTAAATTATGTTGCCACATCTAACATCAAAGCGTCATAAAAACACACTGACAAGTCACATTGAGTTGAAATTTGCAGATGCGTTCATTAGAAATATGTGACTTTGAATGCAGTCGAAATTGTAGCTCTATCAACTAATTAAAGTCTTCGATCAGCAAACTTTTCAACTAACCTAGTATATGATAATTCATCATTCCATTTAAGTACTATAAGTAGGTATAAAACTTACATACCTTACATTCTTCAAAATAATTGGGGCTGTCTTCAGCAAATTAAAAAGAAGTCAGACTAAAATAAATCCAGGACTTCCGAAGTATTGAGAATGACAAATGAAGAAAAAAAAACTGTTCTTGAGCTATATAATTGTTCAAACACTTAATGGTGAACAAAAACGCAACTCCATAGTTACACAAATATGGAGTGTGGTGCTCGAAAAATTTAACGAAGATTAAAAGAAAAAATTTCAAGAAAAGAGAAAATTATTTAAGTGTGCTAATTGATTAAAATACACAAATGACGAATTTTGAATTAACTGGAACAAAAAATTTCGGATAAACAGTCAATGTTATTAACTGCGGATGCGTTCATTTTCATTGATCTAATCTTTTCTCCACTGTAAATTACATGTCACGAGAAATACCACAGACCGGAACTCATATCGCTCGGTCGCGTGACAAATCGGTCCTACCGAACTCAGTACCATCACGATCGACATGGCCAACCTCACTTTCCTCCGGTCCGAACAGCCTCGATCGACGCATACTTGTCGACACATGACGACGAATCATCCGGTACACACTGAACTCGACCTGTGCACTGATACTGTCAAATCGATCCACGGATCTCTCCGAGCAACAATCCCCCGCACGTTTAAGGTATGTTGACCGCCACAGCTGGATCCGGTGGCCGGTACTTCAATAAGATTTTGTTAATGTCTTGTTAATAAACAATCATTTGAACAAATTATCATTTTAAATTATTTTCTGATTTTATTTTCAAAATTCTACGTTTAATTTCGTTAATAATTTTTTTTAAAAAATTAATTTAAATTTAAAACTATTTTATTCAAAGAAAACATTTATTTAAAATTATTTACATTATAAAATTTTTAATATTCAAATGATTTAATATTTTAAAAGTTTTTAAATATCTTATGCTGTAATTTAAAATGCAAATTATGCTTGAATAACTATTCATCGCGAACATCCAAAATACCAATATTCCATCTTGGTCGGAGAAACACATTTCTAAATACTCAACATACCAAATTTAAAATATTCCTCACACTTACACTTTCTTAATCTTCTATATGGAATGATGATCTTTTTGGAGATTAAGTTTTCCAAATTGTAATTTGATAAATAAATAAATATTTCCTTGACTTTGCCTTTTTAAATCATACTATAAGGGTTTTAAACTGTGACATTGATTTGTAAAACAGTGAAAGCGACTTCATTTAACATTTTGTTTGGTTGAAAATGACTTATTTTATAAATATAATTTTAACTAAAATAATTGCCTTTAAATTTGACCCTTAAATGTCGCCGCCAAATTTTGACTCCTACTTTTACGATATTGTTTAGTTCAAAATTAAAAAAATAATGCTAAATTAAAAAAAATAATTATAAACTTGCTGGGAATATATTTAAATAAATAATTACAATAAAATTCAAGTTTATAAACTTATAAGATTTTCAGTATTGCGTTCATAATCAAGATCAGGATATTTATTTCTAATACATTACATTTTACAAACAAATTTATCAGGAACAATATCTTCAATTTGCATAATCCAGATTTTTAAAATTCTAAATATAAATATCAATATAATAATTAATGATATAACATTGATTTTATTTTGAAAGTTCTGTTTAATAAATTAAAAATTTATTTACAAGTCATGTTAATCAGAAATATGATTTTAAACGTTGATTATAAAAATTATCTTCGCTTTAAATTTCAATGTTAAATTGATTTTCTAAAATATTTATTTTCACTTTTGATTTCAACATTAACTGTAAAAATCCTTTTCAATTAATATATCCATTTTTAAATTACTTTTCTAAAAACTTATGTAAATAAATTATTTAAACTTATATTAATTATAAATATGATTTTACATTTTAAATATTGAAAAATTTAAAGTTCACGAAAAGTTTCTAACATTCAAAATGGAAAAAAATAATTTTTCCAATTATAAAATAATTAATAAAAATATTAATTATTATTAATTATAAAAATTATCATTAACTCATTATTTTGTAACTTATATTAAGAAAGTTAAATAATAATAAAATAATAAAAACACAGTCGTAATGAGTAATATTGCAAGGCATAAAAAACATTTTGTGCACTCAATTTAAGAATTATTGGGAGAGAGTGACATGCGAAGCGTTATCGATAAGATCTTTGGATACTAAAATTAACGTTCAAACTGCACTCTCTACAACTTTAAAGAATTTGTTTAAACGATATATTGACAACATATTGATTAAATAATCTTTAACTGCAATATATAAGTAGTATTCTTTTGAATATTAATATGTTCTGATGACTTGTCGACTGATACACTCAAATGACTTTATTAAGTTCCTTTACGAAGACGCAAAGACAAAACTTTCCCAAGCGAGCAACTTTGTAACTGTTTGATTAACATGGAAGGTCTGAGAAGATAGGCTACAAATAAAGAGATGTGGCGAAGGCATTAGCATAATTGAGTGCACCCACTGCCCAACGGCTAAGGTCCAAAAGAAAAAGATGAAGATGATGACGGTCAATCCATGAAATTAATAAAAAATCTAATTGCTTAATTGTTTTAATAATAAAATACTTATAATTATTTGTCATTAAGGTAACATCTTATAAGTTACTTCCGAATGTAATTCAATTATTTGTTTTAATGAATCGACACAAAAATCGATGAGCGTCACTCATGACTCCGTGATCCGTTTGCGTCGTCTCATTAATTCGATGAAACAATTTTCATTGTTTATTTTATAAAAATAAAAATCGTGAAAATAATTTTGAAAGTGAATTTGTCGATCTCAATTGATCTTTATAGTGGTTCTATTAATTATTTTGTTTCAATTGTCAGATTCGTAGGGGATGGAAGGATTCCCCTTCCCGGGAGGATCGACAGAGAACAATGAAGTGTAATTAAAAAGAATAATTTCTATATTTTGTAATAATAAAATAACCCCGTACCCGGTGGATGGAACAATCAGTCCGATCTGCGAATAAAGAAGAGCGGAGCATTCGCTGCTAATTGCCTAGCAATCTTACAACTGCAGTTTAATCTCCTTTGACAAAAACAACAAAGTTCTTCCTTCTCGATGTCAAGAGAATTAGTTAGGCTTACTTTGCTTGCAATTGTTTTAAGATATTGTTTCAAACACAAATAATTGGATTCTCTTTTGTGAAAGAGATTTGTAAAGGTTGATGATGATGGAAGGCCATAAGTGGCAGAACGAGGACTCTGACGAGGGTACATAGCCCCTAGAATCTGCTTTAATTTATTTGGGACCGGGGAATGTTATGCTTAATCTAAAGACTGTAAATTGTATATTTATAAGGTAATTGGCAAAAAGAATCTGATATTCCAATATACAATGTTTAGCTACATCTAGTGTATTTACGTATTTATTTTTTTATTTATTCAATTATGTTTTTTCTTTATTTATTTATTTATTTATCTGTTTATTTTTTTATTGATTCATTTCATAAGAAATTTAAAAAAATAATAGCAATTTTTTATAATCAATAACGCCATTCAAAAAACTAAATTTTATTGTCGCAATATATTTCAGTAGATTGTCCACCATCTACAGGCTTTTTAGTTGTCTTATATATATATATATATATATATATATATATATTTCGAAAATATAATTT
>MQRK01201885.1:289-11646 GCA_001938485.1 Girardia tigrina
ATTTAAAAAAGACTTTGACGGAATGCTCTCGCCAAACCCTTCAATGTTTACTAAACTATTCACGTCTGTCATGTTCGAAGTATTGAAATTATTTAATTAGTTGGATTATATTTTTAATTGTAAGTATGAATGCTGTGGCGTCAATGATGAAAACGACTTTTATGTGACTAAAAATAAGTGGCAGCAATTTGTGAACGGTAAAAAACAAGAACATCCAGTAGGATGCTGCAGATTGAAGGAGCCGGTTGTATACGATACCGATTCTAAATGTAGATCCGATCATTATTGTACAGAAATATAGATCAAAGTCATTCAAATCAACACTCACATTTGACGAGACCTTTCAGAGATCTTTCATCAAAGAATGTGTGTGTGTGTTGATTTTAATGATTACTTTTATTTATATATCGTATTATAAATATTCCCAATATTATTTCTATCAATTGAAATACTTTCAGTCAACCTAACGGAAGTCCAACAGAAAATGGAAGACCCCAACTGTCCGTTTACTAAAAATACGAAACTTAATAAAAACGGATGTGTTAAATCCTTAATCGAAATGGTCAAGAAGCATTTATCGATGGTTGTTGGAGTCTGCGTCGGTTTCGGGTTGTTTGAGGTACGCAATTGTACAAAAAAATGTATTTTACATTACTTTTGTAGATTATTTGCATAATCTTCGCTTGTTGCGTCATTCGGAAAAGATAAGAAGTTGTCATCGAAAATATCCTTTACAATTTTATTTCAAATAAATATATAAACACAATCATGTTTTATCTTGTCTTTTACTATACTTATTTTTATTGAGGTAAAAGATACTGAAACTATATTTCACTGTTGTTTTTAATAGCTATAATCTTGACTTTAAATATGGTGGGTCGAACTCGGATAAAATTTGTAAGACAAACTTGAGACGTGAATACATGTTTGACCAATTATCAAATGAATGACACATGAACAGTGTTGCAGTTTTTTGAATTTGAATTAGAATTTTAGAATGTTGTTAAAATTACAAAAAATTTTCTGGATTATTTCAAATTTTGATTTTTTGTAAAATTTGATGTTGGAAATTGTCTCGAATTTAGTTTTTTTATAATTGTGATTAAAATAAATAAATTTGATTTGATTCGAATTCGTTTTGAGTTTTTGGTAGTTGAATATCAGCTCTTCTGTCATTCAGCAAAGTATTATTTATCAAAGAGTCTCATCGCCAATGAAAAATAAATGTATTATATATAATTCTTGTTTACATCCTCTATAACTTTGCGATGAAAACAAACGGTCGAGTTAGTTGTCTTAATCACAATTTCATGGAATTTTATTTTAATAAAGTAATACTAACGCATGATAAATAAATTCCTTACCGTCGAAACGCGTAAAAGACAATTATAAACATGTCTTTGATGCCACTTTCAACAGTTTAATATTCAAGAGATAAAACAGAGTCTCAATCCGGGACAAGTTTGTCTCCTTTAATTATTGGAAACAAATAAGAAACGAAACAATTATTCATTGAGCCTCAATAAAAATTTCGAAATAATAAAACAAGCCTTTAAAATTTAATTTCAATACCGAATATCATAACAAGCTTGGTTTAATGAAGCTTTATTTTAATAAATGACGTTTTAGGAGTGATTTGACTTAAGGTTGATGGTGAAGTTTTGCCATTGTTTCCCCAAGCGATGAGACAGACAAAACCTCGTCGCAATCCGTTGGCTCTGTTCGTACGTCAAATTCGAATGCCTGATGCAGCGGTCGCCATAAAGAGTGCAATGAGTACATTTATTCAGATCTTTTCGGCTGTATCTGAAACAATATTTACAGTTTTCTAAAGAATACGGTTTGTCAGATGCTTGATCTTCCAGCCTCTTCTTGATATAATTTTGGTACTCTTCATCCTCAATAGAAATCGATGTTTCCTTTTTCTTCGTTTCGTCAACAGAAAAGATACCAAGGACAATGAAAAATCTATTATAAAAATGGAAATATTAAATCATTATTGAGACCGTTTTCAATTCTTACAAATGTATCACTACAAGTTGTACGGTTGAGCGATTGAAAAACATTTTGACAAAAAGTAACAGAGAGTAAGTTAAAGTACGTTAAACGAGTATAAAATGATTAAAGTCAAAGGGTGAATGCGATAAGATAAAGTCGTCAATCTGTCGAGCGCGCGTTTTAGTATTTCATTGTCTGAGGTGTTTATCGTATGTTACATGAGACAATCGTTGGCAAATTTAGCTTAATGACTGTATACAGAAAATAATTATCGTTTGCAGAATATATAATAAAACAAATATATATATTATTGAGTCTTGTGAACGCAAGTTTAGTATTTCGAAAATATAATTTGATTAAAGCTTTTTTTATATAATTATTGGACATGTTTCGATGTTTATGTACATCATCATTAGCAAATTTCGGATGTTTAGTATATGAATATTGAATTGTTTGAATAATACAATTTTAACAGATATATTTACTTTAAAAGTTAACGAAAAAAATAATTATTAATTATCAAAGTATTATTGGGTAATAATGGCAAAAAGAATATTTTAATTAAAATTTTTAAGTATTGAAATAACCTTACTTTGACCATTCTGAATGTTAATTGATAGGTTGTAGTGTCTTATTAGTAAAGATTCACAAAACTGTCGTTCGTAATGTGAATCAAAACCCTTTTGTAGAACAGAAAACTCATGCATTTTATGCTGATGGAATAAAACAACTTATTTCTCGTTGGCAAAAATGTATTGATGTCAACGGTTCATACTTTGATTAATAAACTTTTATTTCTGTGAATTTGCACGTCTTTGAAGTTTGTGTCCCAAAACCGCCCTTATTTTTCGACCAACCTAATATTTATACTAGACAAGAGTAACTAAGGAGAAACAAGTGACGGTCAGCCCACGTGCCCCTGTGCATTCTATGGTCTGCTTGCACCATCTCTCGAAGTCCTCCGCCCAGAGACTCAAATTTTGATTGAAATTATATTTAACCTGCGTATTTTATATGTTAAACTCTCGGTTCAATGTTTGAAGAGTAGAACTTTAATTTTCGTAAACATCGATCGAACGTTAATAATTTTTATTCATTTCGAGCCTTAGAATTTTAGCAAAAGATTTTAATTTCAGCTTTAACTCAAAGAAATCAAAACTGGTTCATATTTCAAATCGATACAGGATGTAACATATTTTTCATCTGCCGTTTACATAATCGTTCGAATTATTTAGCTCAGATCTCTCTTTACAATACTCTCATAAATGTGAACTGACAATCGTAACACATTGAATTCGAACCATAAGTTTACATTAACAACATTACCTCACTTTCTGCATTCTAACTTAGTCTAATTTATTCATACTCTTAATTGTTAGTCTCTTTCACATTAATTGCAAATTACTCATGTGAGGAGAATTATTATCGAAACTATTAATTGTATGTTGCGTAATTTATGTATGGAATGTTTGAGGTGTGATCTTTGTATTGTTGTGTAATAGGTCACGACCGAAGTAGTGTGTATGGTGAAATGAATGAGTGTATGTTTGACCCAGATTGATGACGGTATTAATCAATGACATATATACTG
Source organism: Girardia tigrina (assembly GCA_001938485.1). Taxonomy (NCBI): domain Eukaryota; kingdom Metazoa; phylum Platyhelminthes; order Tricladida; family Dugesiidae; genus Girardia; species Girardia tigrina. The sequence continues at coordinate 3,879 of MQRK01201885.1, forward strand.
ATGATATTCCTCATTTTATTGTCTTTTAAATAAATTTTATGACAGTCTCGAAGTCTTCTAACATGGCGACCACGCCAGGACACTTAAATTCTTTTGTCCCCACTCCCAAAATATTCAATGTCGGAGATAATATAGAAGAATTTTTAGAAGAAATTCAAAGATTCTAAAAACTCGAATTTAATCTTACATCATTCTTCGATTTTCAATCTTACTCGATTTAAAGATTTTAATTAAAGATTTAATTGATTGTCGACGAGCACTTTTAACTTTAATTTTTAACTTCAACCGCTCAATATTAACTTAATCACGAAACGAGGAAATCCAATTGATTTGTATAACACCTCGAAAGTAACGCATCATGGTTCACATCACTTCATTAGGACTACTTGCAATTTAGTAAACCTTTATCTTAGAATATCTCATTACAAAATTTTATTGCTAGAATTTATTACTAAAATTTATCAAATGGAAATCTATTCAGAACAATCTTCGAAAGAAAAGAAAGGTTTGACATATTTACGACCGTTAACCAACAAATAAACCACATTAATTACGAAAAGATACAGTTAATAAAATTAGTAGAATAATTAAAAAAATCGATTATAAATCAAGATGCAACTATACCAGATGCTCCAAACAAAAAGTTAACCAAATTGAATATAGAATATTCCGAAATAAATTTATTTAAATAGTCCAAATTATTAGAAGAAGATCAAATGTAAAACAGAATATATAATAGCAGTTATAAACGGTATTAAAGTAGTTAATTTAGAAACTTTTACAACCTTTAAAGGAATTACAAAAAAAATTTAATTAAATTAATCGTAAAATCATTGTTTCAAAATTATTTACAACGGTTTTGCGACTCGTTTATTACTCAAATCAAATCAAATTAAATCTCTACATTTATAATATGTCGGAAGATTGGTGAAACGACGTACTACGCCCCGAACGTTTCAAATATCTAACATTACTAATGTTTAAACGTTAATCGTTTTATTCGTATCATCATTCGAGATGCTGTAACATTATCCAATGTTGTGTTAAGTTCATTCGAGTACTCGTAATATTAATCGATGAAACGAAAAATAATAAAAGCAAAGAATATAGAAAAACAAAACAAAAGCTTTTTAATCAATACTCAACTAATAGTTCCACAGAACATAATCAGATAAAACCGTATGAGACTCGCCTCTATCAACATACTAACAACGATTCTTGCCGTGATCCTCGGACAATTTTTTATTACCACTCTCACTTTGAAACTTGTTTTGAATTATTACACGCTTTCGACGACTTTAACTGAATCTTTTCCGTCTCCTTCTACAATCACTCATAATAGTCCTAATGAGGACCGTTATCCGTTCTTTGGTGATTCTTTATAACACATTGGCTATTCTCATACTCACTATGATAATGATTCTCACTTCGTAAATATATCTCAATAGGTATATCTTTATTTTACTCCATTATTTATTCATTTTTAGATTTCAATTAAACAATAACAAAGCAAAAAAATAAATAAATTTTTAATTACACTTTTTAATAAGTAAAATCAATAAAGAAAAATTAACCAAATTACAAATTAAAAATCGATGCCTGCAAAATTTTATTTATCTTTTAGTTTTTAATGAATTACAAGAAATTAATTAGATTCATTAAATAAAATTTTAAGATTCGTTGAATTCAAATGTTAATAACAAATTTAATTTCCAGCTCGATCCAAAAGAAAAATGTAAAATATTAACAAAACCGATGGCAAAATAATTAAATTCATTCGACTATAATAATATTAATTTTCCCATCAAACCTAATTATTCTCATAAATCTAATCACCGTAATTATTTAACAGGCCGAGTACGACTCAGTTACGCATTGGAGTCCAAGGACCACCTCCCTGGTCCCTTGAACGCAGAGACGAACCTTCGTCGCATTCCCGTCCACTTGAGTCGCTAACCTCGTTACCCTCTCTATCATGATAATTATCAATATTAATATCATATTTCCATTTTTTCCTATGTTCTGCAATATTACTCTAACTCTATTTTCGACTAAATCCTTGAATTCGGTTATGAAGATGACGGTATCGCACCATTACATTTATATTCATAAACAATATCAGAACATAATGTTAAAGGTGTAAAAGATTTTTTGTTGAACACATTTTGAATTTCATTAGATCATGATATAATTTTACCTTATTCTGAAGGATTTCAAAACATTAAAAATACATTGTTACAAGTAAATAATTAAAAAAACAAGTGAATTAAATTAAAAAATATACTACGATCTAAATATTAAATTTCAAAGGGAAATATAATTTATATATATATATATATATATATATATATATATATGTGTGTGTGTGTGTGTGTCTGTGTCTGTGTCTGATAGTCAGTCAGAACTATTAAAAAGTGTCTTTTTTGTTAAATTACCATTACTTTATCGTCGTCTAATTTTATAAATTTTTAATTCCCTTTCTTGAAAACTGAATGTCATTAATATAATATGCATTCCAACACAATGAGGCCTTTTATATTCATTCAGTGTTCATTTTGTTTGAATTCATTAATGCTCATTATTTGACATTATTGTTTATTTAGTCATTGTGTTTCAAAATTTTTTAAATAATCTTTTAGATATGAGTATTAACGAGTTGAATTACGTTTGCAAACTATTGGAATGGCTCAACATCGATTCGACCATAAACGTTTCGGACAAACTAAAATGTAGCAAATGCAAAATGATCCTTAAAAATGCTTACGAAGTTCCATGCGGATGCAGATTATGTCGGGCTTGTATTGATCAATTGTTATCATCAGGCCATGAAGTTTGCCCCGGGAACTCTGAAGCTTGTCATAAATCACATTTATCTTATGCGAATGTAGATCATGATAAAAATAATCAAATTTTGGATCTGGTAATGAAATGTCCTCTTGATGACTGTAATCACAAATGTCCACTGATCCAAATGGAAACCCACCTACGAACCTGTCCTCAAAAGGCTTCAACCTGTCCCTTCTACGGGTTTGGATGTTTTTGTGATAAATTAGATGGAGACACCATAAAGAAACACATGGAATTACAAAAAGACAATCATACAATTATTTTGATAAGTGTGATAGAAAATATGAAGGACGAGATCGATTCACTGAAAGAGATAATAAAAGTGATACAAAAAGAAAATGAAAAAGACAAAATAGAAATGCTAACTAAAATTAATTATTTAGACAGAAACATCAGTAGAATTGATGATGGTATGATCGAGTGGCCGATTGACAAAATAGACGAACGAAGACAAAACAATGAGTGGATATTAAGTAAATGTTTTTATACGAAAAAGAAACCTTATAAGTTACAGTTATCCTTGTGGGCGGATGGATACGATTCTTCCATCGGTCAAAGTTTGACGATTTTTCTTTTTAACTACTCAACACACAATGATGAACATTTCAAATGGCCTTTGAAGGTCAATGTCACATTAAAGGTGGTCAGTAAAAACGAGCGAGACACCTTCAAAAGTATCATAAAGCATTGCGAGTTTGAAAAACCAAAAAAAAATTCGTTCAATGTTAGTACGGGGTTCGATTTTAGATACAACGATTTATTCGCTGCCGGATTGCTCCAAGGAAACTATCTGATGCTGGAATGCTCTGTACATGTGAAATAGTCATCAGCAATAAGCAAACAAATTCTTGAGTTTTCTTTGACATACTTTCCAAATTTATTTAATCAATTGCTGAATCTAAAAGTTAATTTTATATTTCGGTTTTTCTGATATTTACAAAATGAGTCAACTATGTTTATCAAGCTTACTGATAAAACTCTACAGCTACCATTTTGATAATTGAAGGTCAAAATGCTGATGAGTCACCTTTAGTGCTCGGCAGTTTTCGACCGACAGTTATTTTTCGTTTAACAACATATAATGTTATATTGTAATATTGTTATATTATATCTTATATCTAGTTGATTAATATTCAAAATTAGAATTGTTCATTTCAAAAGAATGTTTTTATTGTTTTCTAAATTTGGTCAAAACAAAACCTAAAAGAAGTATACATTTAAAAGAGAATAAGAACTGCTAATTAACAGATTGTACCTCATCATATAGTAATTGTGAGTCATATTTAACAAAAGTAAAGGAAATTTATAATTAACAAAGTAATTAAAAATATCAAAGAACAATGGTTCATGAATATGCTTATAACTAAATAAAAACTCTACAGATAAACAAAGAATTATTGAGGATATACTGATTTTGTTTAAATATTCAGAAGTAGTGTACGTTTATTAAATACAACTTGATTACTAATAAATATTCAGAAAATAATGTATTTCTAGTTATTCTTAACATGGCGAGCTACGGAAATGTAATCCAACATATGATTCAGGGAACTTTTAAAGGAGAGCAGACTTTAGATGATTTTATTATAGACTGTCGGAGATTTTTGAAATATTGATGGAGAAGTGCAAGCCATACTGGTCATAGAATTCATTTCCAAAGAACTAGTGGATATTTATGAGGCAGTGAATACGTTGAGGGCGGCGTTTATTAAACCGCAATCATTGATAGACGACTTTATGTCTGAGAGGAATATTTTAAATTGTTTGAATGTGTGAATGTATTGATGTTGTATGTTGATTTGAGTATGCAGAACTTAGAATGGGGATTCTCCCACCCAGATGGAAATTGGTATTTTTTTCGGACGCAACTAATAGACATAGGGCTACCACATTTAATGGATATAATTGCATGTAAAAGACTCAAATCCCATCGCAAAATGGACTCCACAGAGACGAACATACTTCAGAGCAACAATACCAATTGGAAAGAAGATCAGTGGAAGGAGCAAACAAATGATGAAGGAATGTCTCCATATCGATGTAAAATGGCTATTCGGAGAAGATGCTGATTACAATGAATTTGTAGAACACCTTAGTCCCCGAGACCCCACCATTTCACAGAGCACATACATAGCTGGACTCATTAGGAAAGGAAGATCGGAAAGGACAGTAACAAGTTTACCCAAACTTATCTGTCCGAGAGAGAAGATAAATCAATGCCCTAAAGACAACTACTTCAAAGAGTTTGTGGAAGCAGAGGAACTTAACAGGCACATGAAGATGGATTACATAGAAAGAAGTGATCAGGAATAACCGGACGGAGCTAACAAGTTTAAATGCCACTGTGAGGAATATTTTGAATATTTGATGTTTTGTGTTTAAATGTATATGTTGATTTGGAAATGTGTCTCTCCAACCCAGATGGATGATTAATATTTGAATTCTTATTATCTAAAAATATGTTATGTTAAATTTATTTTTAATTTCAAATAATTTTACAATTTTAAATAAGTTAATTAGTTTTTACAATTGTTAATAAATAAATCAAATTAATATTTTTAAATAGTTAATAATCATTTTAATTTCTATCCAATAACTTTTTAGTAAATATTTTATTAAAATATTTATTTCCCCATTTGCTAAAAAATAATAAGAATTAATTCATTTATCAGTTTAGTTAAAAATGCAATCGTACGAAAACTTTGACAACGATTGTCTTAAGGACAATCAAAATTGTTGTTTAAATAAAAATATGAAAAGTCAAATCGGTGTTCTTAATATGGCGACACACGACCACGTGACTCCGAATATCAAAGGTCCAGAAACATTCGACGGATCTGAGACAAAATTGGAGCATTTATAAAGAATTTCAACAGATACGCGAAGATAATGGGATTTTCGGAGGAAAGGAAAAAAAATCCTTTTAGTCACGCCATACATGACTCCGGAGGCAATAATTAAGTATGAAACAGCACCCAGTGAAACATGTGAAGAAAAGTTAAGAGCGGCGTTCTCCAAGGAAAAAACCATACTAGATTTAATGAAAGAAATGTTAGATTTGAGAATTTAGAAAGGCAGACGAACTAATAGAGAAATTGGTAGAGAAAAGGTCTGGTAAGAAAGAACTATTGAAAAAAAAACAAATAGCCATTCAAGATATCACGAAATCTGATGAGATTGAAGAAATACAAACAAGAATATTCGAACATGAGAAAAAGAAAAGAAACACTTCAGTGGCAGCATATAATACAAAAAAAGAAAATGAATGGAAAACAGTGAAAAATAAAAGGAGAACAACAAGACCACGGAATAGAGAAATTCCAGAAGATACAAGAAGAAATTTTAAAGTCAGGAAAATTACTTGTTGGGCATGTCATGAAGAAGGACATGTTAGAAGAGATTGTCCAAAAGTGACAAGTAATCATTGCAATAAAAAAGGACACATAAGAACACAATGTTATGAAACCCGAATAGGTTTAAGGAACGCGAGTAATGGAAACGAGATAATGGAAGAAATCGATGGGAAAATGATAGGAAAAAATACTCGAATCAAAGATATTGAGACCGACCGACGTACACAAATAGGAGATATTCAGTAGCGGAATTGGACGAATTAGATGATGAATTGTAAAGAGGAGATGGCTCTTCAAGACGGGACTGTATCGATGAAACCAATAGAAAAGAAGATTCTAAAAGACAAGAATATCCCAGAGGTTACGGAAAATTTAGAGATGATCAGGGAAATGAGGATGCACGATCACAGGGAGAGGTGATCAGTGTGCTTCATTAGAAAGTCAATGCAGATGTATGTTTGATTGTACGTATGAATGTGTGTGTGATTGTATGTATGAAAATATTCCTCCAGAAATGTGTGAATTAGATAGTTTGAATAAAGAAAATTATGAAAAATGTGATAGCATGGATTTTGAAAAAGAAAGAGAGGAAAGAAATATCACAACAGATATATTAAAAATAGTAAAGTTTAACATGAAGTATAAAAAATTGAAAGGACGGCCAAGTATAGAATTTCGTATAATAGATAAAAATGTTCAGTGCCTTTTAGATACAGGAGCCCGAGTGAATGTCATTAAAGCGGATTTATCAAATGTATGAAAAATATTCAGATTAGAGAAACAAGAAAGCGTATTCACTAAACGATTGACTCAGAACTTGTAAACTATGGGACTGTACAATTAAAGGTGATAATAGAAATGGTATAGAAAATAATAGAGTTTTATGTTTTCAAAGAAATAGATCCGGAAATGATTGCTGGTATAGATTTTTTGGATAAATTTGGAATAAAACTGAAGAAAGAAGCATCAAATATCGATAGGATATTGGCAATTAGAGATAGCCCTTCCGATGAAGATATGTTGATATTTATTAAAATGTCTTTAATTTCAATTATTCACTTTTTAACACAAATCTTAAATCTTTATCTTTAATCGTAAATTTCTATTCTTTATTTTTTAATCAATAATCTTTAATCATTAATTCTTAATCAATAATCTTTAATCTATAATCTGACTCCAATTAATCAGAAGGGACTTCCAACATAAATATATGAATAATGAACACAAATTCTTTTATGAAACTTTATTTCAAATAACAGAATTAACAAGTCAAAAATAATAATAATAATTCAATTCTTGATGACAGAACAAAACACAAAACAATATTTCGAACGAGTTAATAGATTACAGTAAAAGCTGTTAATCTCCTAAAATGAACGATATTGCAATTTAAAACAAACCTTCTTCTCCCATACTTATAGTTTGTATGATTAATATTTTAATAAAATAAAAAATAAAATAAGATTTTACGTTACTTGTTAACACGACTCCTCTTAGTTAGATTTCTTGCAAGTATTTTTGGGCAACTAAAACTAGATTTGATGTTGTTTATATAGTAATTTTCCTCA
>MQRK01201892.1:12139-26743 GCA_001938485.1 Girardia tigrina
AAAGTATTTAAATTAAGCTTGAAAGTATTTAAATTAAGTTTAAAAGTATTTACGTGAAGTTTGGTCGTATTTAAGATAACATAGTAAATATTTAAATTAAGTTGTAAACCCTGTATTAGTTCTATATAACGTACTTTCTTTATAACGTTATTTTTCAGGTATCGAAAGTTACGTTGTATTAAGACCCGACTGCATGTCTCTCATTTAACCATTCAAGTGATTGTCAATGTTGCTGTGAATTGTGTTGATATTATTTTCGATATTTGAAATAGGATTCATAATTGTCAAAATTTTATAATTCAAAACATTTTATTCTACTATATTTAAAATTAATTATAGCTCAAATGTATTATTATTATTTTATTATTATATACTTTAAAATATATTCTATTTTAATTATATATTTTTAATCTTGAAATCAAAATTTAATTTAACATATTTTTTAAAAAGATTTAAAATTATGTTTAAAAATTATAATCATTTCTAAATATTAAAATTTTTCAGCAAAAATAAATTAACTCTTCATAGTTGTCTCTGATTAAGGATTGTTTACTGATGATACTCGAAATAGAAATTGAATTTTTGTTAAGGTTTAAAATGTTTTTAGTAGAAGTCGCAATAATCCGTCCAGACAGAAAATTAATTCCGTTTATTCTTAAAACCAAAAGAAAACTCCAATTGATAACAAGAAACAAATTTTTAGCATTGATTTGAAAGTTTTTGACAATAAAAAAGGGTTTGATTCGAATGAATACATCTTATAAAAAATACAATCAGTCTTCATCTTCTTTTTAAAGAAGAAATGTTTCTAAATTTTCCTTCATATTTTTAACATAAAAGGTTCCCAAAGATTCTCTGCCATCGCCTATGAGAAAATGTTCCCATTAAAAAAAAGAAAGCATATTCTTTAATTACACAGATGAGGTTTCCGCTTGCATGGGATACTTTCCTAGGAGGGAATTTCAAAATATTATTTAGATTTTTACTATTTTTTTCAATTAAAGAGTACTGAGTTTTTTCTAGTAAAAAAGAATTAATATCTAAATACGTTTCCAATAATTTAGCTGAAATATAATGCTAATATATTTTTATTAAATATAATTCTAATTAAGTGAAAATAAAACTCACCTTCAACTACAGGAGAGTACAAACATTTGAAAACTCCATTTTCAAGCTGTCTCATAGTCGACTCAACCGGTTTACCATTTGGATTTATAATTTTGATAAAGAGTGTCATTTCCTCATATTCAGGAACCTCTTTAATATTGACTGTAAAACTTTCGTAAGATTCTTTGTACACCTCTAAAAAAAGCTTTGGTATTATTTCATTTTTGCAAAATTAAAAAAAAATATGAATTAATGAATAAGTTTTACTGAGCTTTAAATTTTGTACAGACAGCTTTGACAAATCAATTTCTGGTTTTATATTTAATAAAATAGGACTTTGGGGGACTTCAACACCGGCATAGTATACCTGAACAGTGTAAACTGGTCCAGCAGTTGGAGGAGCAAATGCAATTTCTATTCGACCGTCTAAATAATCTTCAATATCAAATTCAATGTCACAATCTTTTTCATCCAGTATGCATAATTCTACGTCACCTATGGTTGAAATATTTTAAAACAATCTTCTTTTGTTAACAAAGTTTTTACCTGCACCTGCATTTTCACAGTCAATTATAAAATACGTTTCTCTATTTTTAACAACTTCTTCTAAACAGGGTCCATATATTTTAACATTTTCTGGTATAGGTGGTTCTAAAACATTTATCTGAAAAATTAACAAAAAATATACATATCATTTTAAATTCAGGTATTATATTTTTAAAAATTTAGCTTAAAAAGCTAAATTTTGCAATTATATGAAACTAAATAAAAATGTGCAGTTCAAAAATCCCATCTGACAGTGTCTGAAAATAAGAAACTTTCACTGAACCTAGTTTATATTATAAAAACTCTAAGGAAATTTTAAAAAGGAGAACAAAAGTTTAAATAGACAAAGCATTACGTGGTGCATTCAATAAGTACCCAGCCTGGCAAATTTAACGAATTTCAAAGCGGGACATGCTGACTCATCGTTTATTTCTGGAAAATAGATACTGAATATGGTTTTATTCGAAAAATCTTACCATGCTGGTCTCACAGTTTAAAGTTGTTCTGAGTTCAGTCCAAGCGGTTTCGTATTATATCATTAGTTAAGAAGCGGATAGGAATCTCGAGCACAGTTTTCTGATACCATAAAATTTAAGTTTTGCGTGGGCTTCATGGACAGCACTTTTATGATAATGAGATGCACTTCTTAGACTACCTGCTTCTTTTTCATCAATTGTGTCTAAATTTCTTGCGATCGACCACATTTTTCTTGATCAAAAACGGAGGTGTGACCACCTTTAAATACTCTGAACCAATATTTAACAGTTGCCAGGCATGAGAAGTCATATATGTAAGTTGACTGGAAAAGATCATAGATTTCACTGAAAGTCTTCTTGTGTAGCCCAAAGAACTTGATAACGCTGTGTTATTCGACGTCTAAAATCCTCGCAATGACAAAACTTCAAAATATCGCAATAAAAATTTAATGCGTTTGATAAAATAAAACAATTACTGAAATTAAAACCTATATTAATTTACTTAATTACATAGAAAACTAAAATTTGCTATTACATTTTTTTACGTTAGGTCAGTTATTTTTTGAACGCACCACGTACATAAATAACCATAATCAATACTATTAGTCAAATTAATCATAGATCAAATTACAAAACTGTAAAACTTTTAATAAAAAGTAACTTTCAAATTTCTAAATTATAAAATCCTTTTAAAATAATTAAATATAAAACTGAAAATCCATTTTGTTCACGGTTATTTAATTATTTAAATTTTTATTTATGTAATTGATTAATTTAGAGATTTTAGATTGATTTAAAGAAAAATAAAACTAAAATAAAAAGAACAAATAAATATTTTATATTATAATAAAATTATAGGGAAAATTTATAATAAAGATGTTTAATAATATTAAATATATTTTTATTAACAGTATTGATGATTGTTGTGTCGACAACGGGGATTTGAGTTTGACCTGTTTCATCCCGGTCGTAGTTGAGATCGATATGAAAATCGATTTAACCGGTCATCGGGTCGACCGTTCCAATTGTGAAACGTCGTCGTTCGTGGTACTCTCGAGAAGTGCTTTTAAAGTATTCATTTATAATACAGTATTGTTTATTTAATTTGAAAAAAAGGAATTTGATCCCATAACAATTTATTTAATAAAGAAAAACAAAATTATTTTTAAATAATAATTTTTAAACATTAAAAAAAGTAATTTTTTATACATTAAAAAGGAATAATTTTCAACATACCAAAAGAAAATTTTCCACGAAAAGAATATATTTTTTGATGTTTTTATTTGATTTTTTATTCGACGTTATATTTGTAAGGTAATATGAAAAAAATTTTATGCAAAGGAAAATGTTGTAGTACGTAACAATCAGTATTTTTAAAATAATTATGATAGTTGTTGTCATTATTATTATTATTTTAATAGGTGTTGAAATTAGCCATTGTTGTGGATCCAAAATTTATTGATATTAAATTTAAAAATAAAAAAATATTAATATAAAATTAAGATAAAAATTCATCGTTAGAATTAAACTTCTCTATTGATAATCGAAGAGTTAACGACCAGAATAGGTGATGATCCGAAAGAGCAATATATATAGAATACGGTTAGTTATTTAGGAATTCCATTTGCAGTGTTTGCAGATACATTTTCACTAGTTTTGAGAGTTGCGACACAGTCCTGTCGTTCAGTAAAATAATTTTGTTGTACCTTTCATTCACGACTTAGGCACATTAATTGCAGTTGTTAAATATATCCAGTGATGGTTTTATTTGGGTTCAGCAGTGTAATATAAGCCACACCCTGTTGATCCTACTGAATTCAAAGAAGGAGACTATTATTAACATTTAGACAAGTCTCATTTGAATTGTTATTACAATCACATTTGCAGTCATTACAACTCTCAGAAGGTCTTTCATCGTTTGCCATCGTTCTACTTGGTTTTATAATTTCTATTTTTATTCATGATTATTCGAACAATTTTTCTAAATCGTTTTTTAAAATATTTAACTTCTAAGAAAATATTAATTAAAAATAATAATTTAACCATTTCTTAATAAAACCCAAAATAATAAAAATGTTATCAAATTATTAAAAATGAATTTAATTTAAATTTTACTAAAAAACATTAAACTTAATTTTAATTGTCAAATTAAAAAATATAAAGTCATCAAAGGATTATTTTAATTATGTTCGAATAGTCGATCACTTTAAATTTAATAAAAAAATACCAATTTCCATCTGGGTGGAAGAATCACCATTTTAAGTTCAACATACTTAAATCAACATACAGCATCTTACGTTTTGGTACAGAATGATTGATTTCAGGGCTTAACATCTAATTTCCTATGCATAGGATTGTCTAAACATATATACTATTCATCACCAGTAACATTCCAATGTAAAAAACGTTTTTTTGTGATGTTGAAGTAGAAAGTTACAGGTCAAAATACGCTTTTCCAACATCCCTCAGATTTAATTTGTATAGGACCAAATTTTATTCCTTTGGATCATTCCTTCCTCTCAAAGTCGTTATCCTACTGTTTAGAAATCAATATATAAAATCAACTCACAACGATGTGGACAACTTCGTCAAGTATTTTAGAAATAGTTCTACTCCAGTAATGCCTCTAATTTTTTATCTTCAAACTTTTTCAGCTGTCTAGGTAGTTCCTTTTTTAAAGTCAAAATCACTGCTTTTGAATTGGCTCAGTTAAAGCTTGCGTGTTTAACATGTTATATTGTTTAAAATGTAACATGAACTCTTGTAAAGCTAATAGTTCCTTTCTTGTCACACAACATGTATGACGAAAATCGGAGACCTGGCCAATTCACCTAAAAATTAATTGCTGAAAATTAATCTTTTTTTAAGTTACATTGTTACGGACACCAGAAACTGAGCCAATCTGTTAATTATTCTAATTTATTTTTTATTATGAAAGTTATACATCAATTCGTTATTATAATATTTAATTCGATTCATCACAATTTCAAAACATAAATATATATGTTTTATTCATACTCAAAATGTTGCTTAACTTTATAACGAGTCAAAAAGGAAAGCAAAACTGCTTCTGACAAATCATTAATACTGGAAGGACAGTAAAGTCATTGAAAAGATACACTGGAAATGCGAAAAAATTAATTTAATGTATTTTACTCGAGCAGTCAGAAGACAATATGTTCAATAATTATAGTTTCTGGAGATCATATTCATACAGCAGATGCTGCACAGGTTGAAGTTGATAAAATTATGGATATTATCCAAATTGCCTCCAAAGAAACAATAGAAGCACCAACTTCTATTTTATCTGCTGATTGTGGCTCAGCCAACGAAGCAGTAAGAAACCAATTATCAAGCTATACAAGTATTAAAAGAACAATACGACGAGTCCGAGTTCGAAATGAAGCTGATTCTTCACTGCCAACAAGTAGAACGGATACTATTTTTACCAATAATTATTCAGTAACAATGAGAGAAGATTTTCTTTCTTATCATTCAGGTCCAAATGAGGCTCGTACAATCATTTTTGCGACACAAAAGAATTTGCAAATACTGGTGCAATCACACACTGGTACTGTGATGGAACATTAAAGATAGAGCCGCATCTAATTGAACAATTGTAAACTTTTCACGGTATAAAATGTTAACTACGATTCGCCTTGTATATGCTCTTTGTAATAACCTCACAGATTTCTTACATTCATGACAAAAGGCAATCTTATTTTTTTTATCTCTTGTAAAGGTATTTGTATTTTTGGGTATGAGTTTAACATCCTTTTGTCTTTATGTAATTTACATTTTTCTTTTCGTTTGTGATAAAAAGACATTCGATCTTACTTAATGCAATACTTTTAAATTTTCAAATGCCTTTCTGTTATGTAATAGTGCTTGATTATGTATCGACGAAATTTATTTTATTTTTTGTATTTTTATTATTTTATTTTATTTATTTATTTGGGTTTATTTTATCTGAAAGAAGAAGGAAGTCAAGAAATTATATAAAAACAAGAAATTATAAGAAAGAGCGAAGGAACTATATTATTTATATTATAGAAATTATATTATTGATTAACAGAAATTAATCAATTAAAAAAAATAATAAAGCAAACCAAGTAATTACTTACCGACGGATATCAGACTATTCTGCAAAATACTGGACTAATTATCAAGTTTTACCCAAATTTACTTGATTCACGGACAGTATTTAATGAACCTCTCGTGCCAACTTTGTTTCTATTGTACCGGTTATTACTGATTAAATTCTGCTAGTTATTATACGGTTTTTTTGAGTTAACTATTATATCGTTATTGGCAATTGTTTGTACTGACGTTCATAACGATTGAGTTAATCAAACAAGCCAAAGTAGTTGATTAGCTCGGTCAGACATCGTTTATAACTGATTTTTTTTACTTAAAAACTGTTAAAACTCACTCTTTGGTCCTCATCGATTAGTGATCAAAGATTGAGTTTTACACTCTTCTTACTGAAAAAAGAAGACTACGTATGCTCATTAATAACAGAAGTTGAAGGATCTAGTACCTCAATGACATATTATGTTAATTATGACACATTTTGAACAGGTAAACAAGAATTTCCAAACGTATTACATAGAGGCTATTTCTTCCATTTGTGTCAAAGCATATAGAGGAAAATCCAAGTGGGTTAAAAAACAATTTGAGCATGATGTAGATTTTGCATTAAAACTGCGTTGTCTCTCTGCTCTTCCATTTGTTCCATCACATAACGTGATGGATGTATATTATATATTGAATGAGAGCAACATATTTTCCCTTGTGTCACAAATAATCGTTGATTACTTGAAAATGTGTGGATTGGAAGACCGATGATGATCTCATTCATTCGAGATCAGTTTGTGGAACTGTCACAAGAATGTCTTAGAATGATTACCCAAGACAAATAATTATGCTGAGGCTTGGCGCCGTGGTTCTCTTTACTAAGTATCCGAGAATCATCCGAATATCACAGCAATAAAACAGGAATAGTTTGATGATGAGATTTTTATCTTGATAAGCGTCGTCTTAGTTTTATCCCTCGTACATAGCTTGTACATTTTTATATTTTGACGATAAATATATGGATTTATAACAATGAATATTTGCATCGACTTTCTTCGTAAAGCTTTTCACACTTACATGATTTTAAAAGTTATATATTTTGAAAGTTTTTTTTAATTTCTATTAATTATGAAAACAAATTAAAATAAAAATGTCAATATTTTTTAAGTATGTTATATAATCATTAACAATTTCTTACCAGAAATGGTGATACCTGTGAAAGATTTACACCGGAGTAGGAAACAAATAGCCAGTATTTGCCCCATTCTGTAAAGGTAAAGGTACATAAAAAAGAAACATTTTTTTCAACTGATTCTCGTAGTTTTGTTGGTACATTTAAACCATTTACACTTAAGCATTCTACGGAAATCATTGACTGGGAAGTAGGTTTTTTGCAAAGTATTTTTAGTGTTTCTTCTATATTTACATGACAATCATCATTTTCATAAATAATTTCTATCTAAAATCGTTAATAAAATCAATGGTTTATTTCACTACTTACTTCAGATGAATTATATGAAATATTATTTTCTAATATTTCAACAACATAAGGAGAATTTGGAATGTCTTCTTCATCACACAGCACATGTATTGCATATTCACCATCGACCGAAGGGGAATAAGTTACGGTGGCTGACCCATCATTATTATCAAGGCACTTTATTTTAGTTTCACTCGGACCTTTAATAACAAAACCTATAAATTTAGAAAAGAATGAACTTTCTGCTTAGTAAATTACATGGTAAATTTATAAAACTTATGTGCCATTATTATTATATTTATTATTGGATGAATATTTCATGATAGTTGTGAGGAATATTTGGATTGTTGATGATTTGTGTGTAGGTTGCATGTTTGAATGTTGTGTGTCGATTTGGAATTGTGTCTCTCCTAATCAGATGGATGATTAATATTTTATATCTTATAATCTGAAACTAGTTTATTCACATTTAGATTTAATATTCAAATTTTTAATTTAAAATAATTTTATTTTGAAAATTTTTAAATAATTAAATCAAAATAACATTTTTAAATGATTAATAGTTTTTTTATTTTAACCAATAACATTTGTATTAAATATTTTAAATTAAATATATAGTTTTAAGTTAGTTCAGATTTGTGAATGAGAAGTATTAAACATTGATTGATGAACATGAGCGAAAGCTCTATTGTGGGTTATCAAAAAGATGTTCCAAATTGTGATAAATGTTGTCACAAATATGTGAGTTCTCTTAACAGTAGTTTTTTTTGATGTTTTGAATTTTGTATGCTGTTTTAGAGTAATGTTTCTCCTACCATGATTTATGATTAATATTTGGAATTCTTATTTAAAGTAATTTGGTTTTAATTTAAATATTTTGAATATCTGCAAACTTGAAAAAGTTGAAATAAAACTTAGTTAATATATAGTTTAATTTTTGTTTCTTCTAAAGAATAAAAAAAATTAATTAAAAAATAAGAAACTTGAAAAATATAGAAAGTATTGTTGAGAATTGTTCTAAAGAATTGTTCAACCGGTCTATCCCTATTTTATCTGCTATCTCATCTAACGTCTACTTCGGTTCTTCTTCGACTACAGTGCGAAGAGCTTTATCATCCACAGCTGATCTATTGCCTGACACGGGTTCATAATTTCGAAAACTATCATTCCCACTTCTTCTCATCCAATGCTCCAGGATTAATCTTATTGATTCTTCTTGCTGCATTCGAATCACTTTTCCTTTTTAATATTCGTAGAACATTCCATGTTGCAAATGCTCTTCCTCCATATTTTCGCTGCCATTTTCGTATCGCTTGAGATAATTTTACAGTTCTTGTAAAAAAATTAAAGAAGAGATGTTAAACTAACAAAAACCAATAAAAAATGTGCTTCTAAAATTAGGTGGACTGCAGTTAGTTACAATCAGTACACAAAAATCCGACATCCTATATGGAATGGCCTAATACTTAGAGCGACATTAGAGCCAGTTTTTTAATGTCATGGTTAAACCACGCAGGAGATTTCAAGGGAAAAAATCGACCATAGCAATTAGATCACTAACTTAAATTAAATCATTTTCTATGAACATATCATATTTGAGATACATTAAAATTAATGTTACTATTCATGTATATCCAAAATATACATTAATGTTATTACTATTCTGACAAACTATAGTATCATTATTATTACTTTCATTATAACTTTTTTAATAAGAATTATTCTAAAGACATTAGTTATTGAATGTTCTTATTTACTTAAAGCTCCATCTTCGTCATTCGTTTCTACAATGAAGAGGCACTCTTGATTTACAATCCCAGATTTGAGTCCCGGTCCAAAGGCTTGCATTTGAATTTCACTAAATGGTTTGATATTAATCTGAAATTTAAAAACTATGATAACATAAGTAAGTATTTTAAAAGACGTTTTTTTATATTATATATTTTGTGCTTTATTTTTATCATTATTTTTCTAAAAAAGTGAAAATGTGTTTGTAAAAAGAAAAATGTTTTGAAAATTAATTTTAAAGTCCGTTATACATAGTCTACGAGACGTAATTAATATATATTTTTAAATTAAAATTTAGTATTTTCTTCTTTGGGATAATTTCACTTTGTAAAGTTTTGATAAAGTTTTATGTTCATTCATTAAAAACCAAAAAAAGACTGTTGATCAAGTTTGTACAAATTTTTTCGTTAGTGAGCCTGATGAACATTCCATACTTTTAACGCGGGCCCGAGATACATTTCATTCCGTTTACAAAAAAGATACCTATCGCGAAAAACGGTCTTAAATGGAAATATATTTGTTACCTTAAAAATCGTTTATTGATAAAATAAAAGAAAATGAAGATTTATTAACATAAATGAGCCTCCCCTCTCTTTTAAGAATGGTTTTGAGTCTTTAGGCTTTTTAGATGGTCCACTCAAACCAAATAAATCTACGGGGACGTCAGCCTTTTGCTTCCGTGCACGCTTCAGCAATCCAGTGAGAAACAACCATTAATGCAGAGGTCCAATGATTCTGCATCCATTTGGCTGGGTAAGTGAACTTCACACATCCACTAAAAAGGGCCTCTGAAGGTTCCTCTCGCAGTTTGATCTGTAAGACAGTCGTCCAGATGGTTTTCTAAGGAACTCTCTTCTGACTCTCATGTCGCAGCAACATTCGGATTGACGATTGGTACTTGAATTGTGTTGTCTTCTGGCATCGCGTTCAGTGGTTGATTCATTTTTCTGATTGCCTACACTGATTGATTCTGCTCAGAAATATCTTGACCATTTGTTCTTCTTCAATTTTATGTGCTGTTCTAAGATATTTGATGAGCTATCCTTTGGTCTCGTAGTTCTTTCGCCATAGATGACAATTGAATCCTGCTGGCTCTTCTTCTTAAGGGACTCTTGGTCTATGATTTTGTTTCATGTGTCGATTTAATTATGTCTGTTCCGCGAATTACCTGGAACAAGATTCGTAAAAACACACAAACATAATAAGAAATTCATAACAAATATCATAAAAACATTAGTAATAAAAATTACACATAGCTACTTCAGACACCAAAGTAAATGACGGAAATTTGAATGGTCTTTATATGAAATCCCATCAAAATTGGAATTTGACCCTCTGATGGGTATTCTGAATGATTCGTGGAAAATTCCTCGAAAAGCAATTCTACGAAAACAATTTTCAAATAAAGTATAATATAAGCTGAGTGTAAAGTATAAATTTCTGATAATGGAATACAAATTCCTAAAAAATTTTCAATAATCAATTTCTTAAAAAAAAGCTTTAACAAAATTATTTTACAATTAATTACTCTATTTCACCTTTTAAATTAAAAAAATCCGTCCAAATGTTTTAAAGTTAAGTTATATATTTCTTCATTTGGATGAACTAAGAAAACGTTATCTCTTTTCAAAAGAAACATTTTACCAACTACAAACATACATCATTAAAATAGGGTAAAATGTTTTGTTTTATAAAAGAACAATATATGATATATGAAAATAAATTGGAAAAATATGGTTATTTTACAAACTAAACTCATTAAGCCAATGGAAATTAAAATTTATTATTCTTTATTACTTGAAGGAAGCAATTGTCATTAGAATATTTTTTGAATTTAAAAGGTGATAATTTTGTGAAAGTTTTTTTAAGAAATTGATTATTTAATATGTTTTGAAATTTCGTATTCCATCGTCAGAAATTCATACTTTATACTCAGCTCATATTTATACTTTATATCAAAACTTTATTTGAAAATTGTTTTCGAGGAATTTTCCGCATACCATTCTTAACACCGCATCAAAATGTTTGTTAATCATCCTTTGTAAACCTACGTCAAACTAAAACAAGTCAAATATTTTTGTACAGTTTCTAATAAATTTTTAAACAAATAAAAATGACATTTATTTTTCAAGAAATTGATTTTTCAGCGTTACATTCGATTGTAATCTTATTAACTTTAACTGTGCATATGGTGGTGCATCAATAAATTACAATGAAAATGACAACTTACTTGTGAGGAATATTTGAATGTTTGATGTTTTGTGTTTGAATGTGTATGTTGATTTGGAAATGTGTCTCTCCTACCCAGATGGATGATTAATATTTTAATTCTTATTATCTAAAAATATGTAATGTTTAAATTTATTTTTAATTTCAAATAATTTTAAAATTTTAAATAAATTAATTAATTTTTATAATATTTAATAAATAAATCAAATTAATATTTTTTAAATAATTAATTATCATTTTAATTATTATCCAATAAGTTTTGAGTGAATATTTTATTTAAATATTTATTTCCACATTTGCTAAAAAAAATAATGAGAATTAATTCATTAATCAATTTCGTTTAGAATGCAAATGTACGAAAGTTTTGACAAAGATTGTCTTTTAAAAATTTACAGTTGAGGTATTTTATTCGAGTCCATATCATCATTATTATATTCTCTTTTTTATTATGAAAACCTTGAAACTGTTATCAAAGGTTAATTTTACATTTCAATGGAATGTTTCATATACTAGCAGTAACGAATATTACTGGAATTGACTTGCTGGATCATTAGGATTTCTCATTCCACTTCTCCATTAATTTATGTATTTTTTACAAGCTTTTATTACGTTTCATTTGTTTGTTTGTCTGTCTGGATACATCAAATCTTGCGATCGATAATTCACCCACTTCCCGTTCACCTAGCGACATGAAACTTTCATGACTGATGTATTCTAGGTGATAATACACTTTTTCACTGTCACTGCTCATCTACCGCCTTTAGTTTGGCCGCAAAAAGTAATTAAAATGTCGTTCTCATGTTTTCCTTAGTAGTAGGCTTTGAAATTTGCTACATCTAAATGCAAATAGAAAGCGGGTTTTCGCCTAATAGGCTTTACTAATTCAGTCACAAAAATGTGGGAAGTGGGTGAAATAGGTACAGAACCGCAAACATATGACAAATTTTAAAAGCTTGTACACCAAAAATGTTTTGGTATGATATTATTATAGATACATTCATACCTCTTTATACGGCTTTTCGCTATAACGGCCTACTTTAATTATGGCACTTTTTCGATTTACGGCCTAGAATTTTTCGTTATACAGCCAAAAAAAAATTTTGAAAAAAGTGTGAAAAAACATTAATATACATATTTTCTTGTGTTGTCGCCGCAATGTAGTTTACATAGAAGTATTCTTAAAAGTAGACGTGTTTATTCCTGTTTGTTAAGTCTTGTTTGTTTATGTTTTATTACTGTTTATATAAACTGGAAAATCTTTTGGGAACATTTTTGGTATGTATTGTATTAAAAAGTCTTTAATAAATATTTTTTTTATTTTATATGTAAGCATTTTTAAATGAAATAAAAAGAAAAAAATGCATTTTAAACTAAAAACTACGTTATTTTATAAAAAATTAGAACCAATCCTATTGAATTAAATCAGTAGTATTGAATTAAATCATTAGTGTATTAAATCATGTAACTAGAAATGAGTTCTAGAATTCAACTTCATTATTTTAAATAGGGTTACTGATATAAAAAAAACATTTATCGCCATCTATTTGCATCTTATAATTTAATTGTTATATGCATAAAAATTAAACACAGTATGTCGGAAAAATTAAAGAAAATTCCCAATTTTAACAATATCGACGTTATCGTTATCGTTTTCTTCGCAATCTCACATAATGATACAATTTTTTAACAGTAACCATTATGGTGTTTCATCGAAAATTGCTAAATCATCGCCGGAATTTGGATCATATTTAGTATTATTTACTTAGAAAGAAAAAGTCTGACGTAGATGAAACTTTTTTGTTCTGAATTTAAGTTTCAAATTTATTATATTTGTATTAATATTATTATTTATATTCAAATTCTTCTCCTACTTATTGACACTTATTGTATTCATTTGAATGTCAATCGCTGATCTTTATCACCTTTTTGTTTTGCATATATATTTGATGTTTACTTAAATAAAAGAAAATAAATAATTTCAAAGAAAAATTTTAAATAAAAAATTAACAATTAAAGTTTAAAATATTTAAACTTAATTCAATTTGAAAACCCTTACAAAGACGTCTTTGTTTTTTTAATTACCGAGTAATAGTGCAAATTTTAATTGAGTTGTCGGTGGTGTGCTGGTGTGTTGGTCCAGAGAGACTTGCTTGGAAATTGTCACACTCGCTCTGATTGGCTAGCTGTGGCTGATTTCAGTTCATTTCAAATTCACTATTTTCATTTTCGATTCGTGATTTCAATTTTTCTGCTCGATTTTCAGCGCATCATAATTTTGATCAAAACGATTTAGATTCGTTAAAAAATTTGTCAATTGTTAAAATGATTTGTTCTGAAAAGATTTTAAAACGATTCTGAATTTTGATTATTGCCGATTTTAATTTGTAAAAGATTTGTTAATGGTCTGCTGAAGGATTTTTTTTCTGAAAGGATTTTAAAAAGATTTTGATTTAATTATTACCTGTTCTAATTTGTAAAAGATTTTTTAATTATCTGAATCAAAAACGTATTTTGTTGAAAGTAGTATATTTCGTTGAGAATAATTTGTGATATTTTGACAAATAAATGTTTTTGCTGATAAGGAATATTTTTAAAATTTTAATCGAACTCAAACTGTACGCTTCCGCTATCACGTTACGGTCTTCGGGGTAACCTTGAGATCGGCGGAACTGTTTTAATAAACTTTATTCAACGTCTAATGTTTTAAATAACAATATTTTGTCCATGAACGAAATGCGATTTATCCATTTTACTGGGGCATACAACTATACTTACTTAAAACATTTATATTATTAACAACATCACAATTTGAATGCAAACATTTATTTACAACACAAACAGATTCTTCACAACAATTTTCAGTGGTCATCTTTCTTTGATTAATATAGTTTTTGATTAAAT
>MQRK01201892.1:26957-37879 GCA_001938485.1 Girardia tigrina
ATTTCATTAGATTCAAATAATCAATCAATAAACATATCAATCCCATCTGAGTAGGAGAGTCACAAATCTAAACAGCATAAAAACAACAAACTTACAACATTCACAATTATCCCTCACATATATAAAGCAAAGATTGTGTTGCTACTTGTCAGCGGCGATTTCAACGGTTGAATTGTTGCGTGATCTCGTAGATATTTGTCCCACTAATCCAATTACCTTCGTATATTTATAATTTTATACATACAATTCTCTAAAAAGTTTTTATGCAGCCAGTTTAATGCTTTATAGTACAACGGAAT
Source organism: Girardia tigrina (assembly GCA_001938485.1). Lineage (NCBI taxonomy): Eukaryota > Metazoa > Platyhelminthes > Tricladida > Dugesiidae > Girardia > Girardia tigrina. The sequence goes on from MQRK01201892.1 coordinate 27,257, forward strand.
TAAAAAATTACCATATTTCTCCTAGCCTAAATGATTGACAAATACATTGATATTTGTTCTAAAACCGACAAGACTTTGCAATTAAAAAGTCTTGGAATTACTTTTTAGTGAATGTATTGAAGTAAAAATGATCATCATAGCATTTTTATTAATTTTTAAAATACAGTTAATTTCACTCACTTCAAAGGGACTAAATGGAATATTTTCATTTCCAAATTTTATTTCTATTCGATACATTCCCTGTTTATTTGGTTCATAGTAACAACGAAAAATTCCATCTTCTTCGTTTGTGATATTAGTATGAATTGATTCATTATCTAAAATAAATTGTTTTCATCAAACTACCTTGAAAATAATTCGATTTCTAAAACTAAAGAGAATAATATCTAAAAAAACATAATGCTAGGAAAACATGGCTAACAAAATAATAATGTTGTTAAGCATAAAAAATTAATAAAATTTAAGAAATAAACCTTTGTCTTAATGTATAATTTAAAGATATGTACTTATTATAAGAAAATAAATAATGTAGTAAAATAAATGTGAGGAATATTTCGAATGTTTGATGTTTTATGTTTGAATATTGTATGTTGATTTGGAATTGTGTCTCTCCTACCCAGATGGATGATTAATGTTTTAATTTTTATTATCTAAAAATATGTAATGTTTAAATTTATTTCTAATATAAAATAATTGTAAAATTTTAAATAACTTAATTAATTTTATTTACAATTTTTAAAAAAATCGAATTAATATTGATACTGTCCAATCACAAATTTTGGCCCTAAAGAGGGCTGTTTTTCTTTCTCGGCTTGCGGCGTTCTTAGCCAACTCTTCCGGCTGCAGCAGTCTCACTCTCGCCTGGATCTCTCTGCTCGTGATCGTCGACTTCTTGTTTTCATGCACCAATCGACTGGCCTCACTTGTAATCCGCTCAAACACATCGTTCACAAAACTGTACATGATCGACATGGCTTTGCCGGAGATGCCAGTGTCTGGGTGCACCTGCCGCAGCAAAAATTCTTTAATTTGTCTTTTTTCTGCGGTTTTCGATTCGGGAATTGACAGAGGTATTAGAGATTCTTGGATTTTCTTCAATAATTTCGATTTTAAATGTCGTTCGAGCCGAATTTGCTGATATCAAAAAAGAAGCAGTGCTTCGCGTACTCAGATAATTGACAAATCTCTTTTCAAATATCGTTGCAATATTCATCGGCTTTATGTTCGTGTATTTGACTTTAGATTCCTCTAAAATTCTCGGGTTCGATTTCGGTGGATGAGATTCAGTTTTCATTTATTTTATCTTCAATAAGAAAAGAAATCAATAATCTCGAATAATTTTATTTGCAATAACATTTCCATAATAACTGATTCGTTCAAACAAACGATAAAACATTTAATGCATTTTTAATATATATATATATATATATATATATATATATATATATATAATTATACAATTTTTATTAAAACCTTTTTTTACATTAAATTTTTAATTAGAAAAATAATATAATCGAAAGAAGTTTTAAAATTAAAACCACAAAAAAATTATACGAATATATACATATACTTTGTTTGTATTTTTTCTTATAAACTTTACACAATTATAAACGATTAAGAATTTACAAAATGACGAAACCATGTGATAAATTAGTAAAGTATTGCCGCATTATTAAATTTGGTGAATTTGGATTTGATGTGACGGCTCAAATTGAGTGGATTATATTGCATATGAGAAGTTTCATCTCAAAGATTAGATTTTGGTTCACTGTCAATTATCTTTATTAAATATCTCTGTTATCCGTTATAGTATGGGACAATAAAGTAAACGTATAGTTTTTTTTATACGGCAATTGACAGTTTCCAATGGTTTGTTTGTGAGAATGAAATTGATCGCGTTTAGTTTATTTTTACTTTATTTTTTAGAAATATGAAATAAATTCATTTTAATTCAATGATTAATTGGCAAAATGTTTTTTAATTATTGTAAAGTTTTGATACATGATGTGGATTGACCTGATGAGAGAATTATTATCTCGAAACGCGTCGATTTCTTTTAATCTCTTGTATATAGATTTTACTTTCGGTATATTTATAAAGAGAACAATTCATAAGCTTGTTGAAACTGTCGATTGAATATTTTAGAGCAACACGACCTAATTAGGAATGCTTCAGACAACACTCTATTAAAATAACTATCAAAATACTTAAAAAGAATCTTGAAATTATCAATATTAATATCACATTTGCATGTTTTCATATGTTCTGCAATATTGCTCTACCTCTCTTTTCGAGCAGGTTCTTGAAGTCATATACAGAGATGACTGGCAGTTTCTCCATTGTATTTGGCATCGCATCCATTACATTGATATTCATAAACAATATCAGAACAAAATTTTAAAAGTGTAGTAGATTGTGATATAATTTTCAAAATGAATTAATTGTTAGTTATATTTAAAAATAGATTTTCAAAGTTTTTGAATCCTTCAGAAAAGGTACAAATAAGCAATATTTAGGTATATTATTAAGAATATCTATTAATACTTTGTTTTCTTTTATAGATTCATCAGGAGAAACAAAAGTCTAATTTTTAGAACTATCTTTCAAAAGTATCTTATCCACTGTTTCCTTTATTAATTTCTCAAGAAAGGATTTAGAATAACCATTCTAAGTAACGTAGGAACTTAGTTTATAAACACTTTCTATAGATTTAGGAAAAGTAGAAGATAGCAATGAAGAGAGATAAATGAAGTCTCTAATTAGGTTTCTTTTATATTTCTGTTCAAAATTAATGTATATAGTTAATAATTATATATCAAATAAGTGTTAGTTCAGGTTTTTTAAATTTAGATTTTAATAATAATTTTATTTTAATTTAATTATTTTTTTACACTTAACACAATTATTTCATTTACTTTCCTCAAATACATTATTTGTGAACCGAAATAGAAAAGACACATGATTAGAGGCCTAATATATCGCCCTTCTTCGTTGACCTGTGGGCTCAGTTGAGTGTTCTAGAATGTCCGAAGAAGTCAAAATATCGAATGACTCGCTCTGATTGGTTTGCTAATAAAAAAGAGTGGTCAGTTACTTTTTTTAAAAGATTTTTTGTTATGAAATTTAATGATCGATTGTTGATTTGAAAAATTTGACGACTTATTATTTGTTTGAAAAGTTGAAATATTCTGCTGCAGATTATTGTTTTGATGTGGGTCGAAAAGTTTTGTTTTTATTGATTATTTTTTGGCCCGAATTAAAAATCACTTTCAAAATTTTTTATTGCTTTATTGGATATTTTCTGATTAACTGATTTGTTACTGAAAGAAAATTTCATGATTTCATTGTTTTGTGAAATGAATTTTATCAAATAATTGAATTTGTTATATTATACATTTTTATGTATATTATATATAATAAATAATTAGAGTTATTTTTGAGATTTGATTTCTTTTTTATTTTTTGATACCTAAATATTTAATATTATTTAAAGAAAATTGTTATTGTATGCGAATTAAAATGATTCTAACAAAAATGAACTCAGATTTATTTCAAAAATTAGCCCAGCACTACTATGACGCAGATTTCTCCGGAAAGTTTTTTTGGGTAAGTTGAAGACTACCGGAACACTTGACATAACATATTTTACGATATAAAAATGAAATGTCCTAGAAGTACACTTTTCCTGAAAAACTGCATTTACACGAGACTTTTCTAGTATTTTAAGTATTGTGAGGATTTTATCTCCAGTATAGAGTTAAAAAGAACAATGCAACATTCAAATGTTTCTTACATTATCTGACGAATAACGTATAAAATTTGGAATTTTACTAAAACGAAGTAATGGCTACCAAGTTTTTGAAACATAATTTTTGAATTATTAAAATAATCGTTATTTATCTTATGTGACCGATGAAAACATTTGTCTATCTGTCTTAATACTTTAGTCAAAAATTAGTTTATTTATCCTTTTAAAATTTCTTGTCCAACTTTATAGAGATTCTTTTGTAACTTAATTTTATGATTTATTTCAATAAACATCATTACATTTACTTCAAAGATAGTATAAATCTCATAGTTATAAAAGTGTTGCTACTTTAACAAGAAAATAATTCTCTTTTGTAAATGAAATATTATTTTTGAAAACTTCGTTAAATGTAACAAAATATATTAATAAAGTCATTAAGTGACCATTTTTTTCTTTTTTATTTATTCATAAAGTCATCTGAAGAAACAAAATTAAATTTAATATTCATCATAAAAGATTCATATCATATGTATAAGAATTATATAATTTTAAAGTATATTGTTTATTTTTGCTTTTTAATATTAATTATTATAGAATAACTAAAAACTAAAATATTTTATAATAAATTTTATTATTACCTGAGTTACTAATATTGACGGATAGAACTCCATTTCCTGCCATTTCAGTATTTACTACAAAATATACTTTGTCTCCAACACGTATTCCTGTTTTCTGAATACCTCTACCTCTGGCAGAGACAAGGTTTGGATAAATGTCTACAAAATGGTATATTCCGTAAATACCAGATTCTTAAATATCGAGGTATGCTAACCGGATTCAACAGTTACACCAAAAGGTGAAAATGGTATTTGATGACCATAAAAAAATACATTTACAGAATGTAATCCCACTTCAATTGGAGTATATTCAACCGAGTATTTATACTCATCTTCTTGAGTTATTTGTGGTATTACATTAGTTCTGAGACTTCTTGGATCGAGAATGACACAGTCAACACTCTCACTTCCTCCTATTAAAAAGTTGAAATTTATAATATTTACTGTAAATAAACTAAAATTTCATGCAATAATTTACTCATAAGACGATTAAAAAGGTAAAGGGTTTCTCTTTGAAAAAATTTTGTAATTTATATTTTAAAATTTTGATAAACCATATATTTAGAAAGAAATAATAAATTGAAGGAAAAGAAAAAGAAATTAAAAATATTCTAAACGAAATGTAAGAAGTCAATAATTAGCCTGGCTTACAAAAGAAACTAAACATGAAAATTCTTAAAAGAAATAAAATAATAATATTATATTATTATTACTATGTCATATATCATATACATTTTTAATTAAATTTAAATCCGTTTAATATCTTAACAAAAATTTAATCACTAAAAAAATTAACGATTAATCGATTAATTAATCTTTAAAAATTCCTCAGCTCTAATAATATGTAATTAATACTTTCGCGAACACTGTCTGTATTTGCAGTCATTTTTGTGTTTTTTTGTAGCGAAACGTCTGCATAAGCAGACATTGAAGATTTAGTTATTATCATCGTGTCTGCAAATTCAGGCATATTTACTATTAAGGTATATATTCCAGCTATATTGATGTTCCTAGAAACCACAGAGCCCCTCTGTAAATTAGCAAGAGAAACCGTTTCGCCTATTAGTATTTTCGGCTGCATATACCAAACAGAGAGTGTGATTTTGGTTGACTTTTCCGAAACACAAGTGTTTGCGAAAGTGTTAAGTCATTATTTTTAATTTTAAAGATCTGAAAATTGTGAAACTGTTAATAACTAAACATGCCAACCTGTTGTGAAAATATTAAAATATGTTTTCTTATTAACTACAACTCCAGCAGGTTCAACACCGGGACCAGTGGCATAAATTTTATCCAAATCTGATTCACTTTTATTTGCAGTAACAGTATATGGAGACCTTCCAATGGGCTGTCCAGAATAATTTAGGTTTATTTGATAATCTCCTTCAGACATTGGGTTATACATGTAAGACACAATTTTGTTTCCTTGATCATCAATATCTTCGGAAGTTATTTTCTAAAAAGAAGCATTTATATATTTGTGTACATTATTACAAATATTTCAAAAAATAAACTAGAAATAATATTGTGGAAAATTCGTCAGTAGAAAAATTATTGTTTTTAATTATAAATCAATCAAAGTCAATGGAATGTTTAATCAAAAATCATCACAAGAACCGTCTTTTCGAAACTCTATTGTAGAATAGAAAACTAGTTTTTTTAAGTGGATGAAGATGTGAATACTCCCTAAATCAGGTCTGAAAATGATGATTTACTCTACGATATGATCTTCCAATCTCGTTGCAATTGTTGAACCAAAGGTTTCATGATGTTGGTAGTACCTCCATTTTACCCCATTCCAAAGTTACACTTAGAAATCCAGATTTTAGAATAATTTAAAAAAACAAAAGACATAAGTTATTCGGTTTATAGAACATTTGGGTTTGATCAATCGTGAATGATCTAAATTTTTACAGTTTTTCCTAAACCTTTTCAAATATTTTACTTTACGAGTATTAAGGTTGTATCTTCAACCGATTTGTTCGTACCCAAAGTCTAGAAAACCCTCTTGGAAAGTCATTAAATAAAAATTTTATAAAAATTTTCATTTTCATTTAAGTATTACTATTAATTATGATTACTTTATCAATTAATAATTTTATTTTATATTTATCTTTAGCTTGAAAATCGTTAGTAATAAAAAATAAAAGTATTTCTTACAAATTCTTCTTCTTCCATTTTCGGATTAAAAAGTTTAACATCGATTTCCGATTTAATAATATGAGCAACAAAAATAAAAAACTTCGGATTTTGATTGATCAATATTTTCTGTTTTAAACCTGTAAATAAATTCTAAAATCAAAAAAATAATAATAATAAAAATTAATATAAATAAATAAAAAAATAAATAAAAAATATTGACAAAATATTCAGAAAAATTAAATTAAAAATCGTAGAAAAAAACGAATTTTATTAATCACTTACATTTTATATTATTTTTTTTGATAGATTTAAAATGAACCAATAAAATTTTTTCAAAAGAAAATAAAATGGAAACTTGTTATGTTGATTAATAAATTTAAACAAAGAATTAATTTATAAACACATAATGAACATCATGACCTTTAAAATCCAATAATAATATCTAATTTTATAATTCATAAAGGGCCGGAAAATAAAAAGTTCCGGATTAAAATTTAACTATTGTTCCATGGGAATAATGGCAAGAGACATTAAAAAATTAGAAAAATCAGTTTATATAGGAATATTTAAAGGAATATTATGATTAATCTCACTTGTTTTATATAATTGACAAAGCATATAATTATTCACATTTTAATGAAATATTATTCATTAAAAACTCAGTTATATCTTTGTATGTCTCTTTGATGAAACCTTCGTACATTATTTAATTCCTAAAATGTTTATATTTTTTTTAATATTTAAAATGTGTTTTTTTTTAATTTAATTATAAAAATGTTTCAAAACCTTATTTAAGAAAATATTTTCAAAATTGCTGCATAATATAATTAATTTATCATTTAAAAAGTATAATATATAAAATATAAAATTGTCAAAGTAATTTTTATTCCATAAACCAAAAGTTAAAAAGTAATTTTATTACATATATTTCCAAAAAAAATTTGTTATTACTCACACAAACATAAATACACATATACAAACATACGTACATATTCTTTACCTACTTGATATTTCATATATGAAGTTGTCCTTAAATGTAAGCATACGTTATTAAAATATTTTTTTCATTTTATTTTCAACATTTAATTGGTTATTTAATTTTAGATTTTGGTTTATATAATATGGAATTTTTAATCAACTGTCCAATTTTTTTATTAACTGGGAGTGACTGTAATATTAAAAAAATATTACAACAAATTAAATACATGGTGCGTCAAAAGCCCTTTAAACATTTTAAACCAGCATAAAGAGTAAAAAAAATAACACTATTAACAAAAAAATTAAATATTGTATATAAAAAATATTAAGATTAATATTTTTCATCAGGGAAGCCATCCAAATCAATACAATTTTGTAAACGATCATTAATTGCATTTTTCAACATCTTAGTATCAATAAAGCAGATTTTTTCTTCAATGGCATCTTTGAGCTGCTACAATGAATTTGGTCTCTGTATAGCCATAAATAATAATTATCTGTATGAAGTAAAATATTATAATAAATTAAAATTAATTGAGAAAACATTTTTATAAAAATAAATTAATCAGCATATATTATTTGTGCAAATAATCCCCTCCCTCAGAACTCAATTTGGGTCGGAAAAGTTTTAATTTATTATTTTTTTACGTTATTTAACTTCTCTATGTTTAAATATGGAATAGACAGATAAAAATTCTTCATTGTTAACGACAAAATAACTTTAAAGTTTACAGAGTTATATATATGATATACTTTACTTTTAATAAATCATTAAGTAATTCAGTTTGTAGGTAAAAAGATATATCTTACCAGGACCAAACGCAAATACTGGAAGCGTTTGAACCAACTCAAACATGAAGCGATATAAATAATTTTCATCAGAGTCTGTCGAAAAATTCCATTTTAATGATTGTATTGCCCTTTCAATTGAGTCCTTCAGATTACATGAAATAAGATCATCTTCCCACTTATTCCAGTCAGGACAGATTCCAGGTAACAACTCGTTGATAATGGCTCCAAACCCTTTACCACTTTTTGAGTCATTGACGAACGAAGTAAATTTTCTCCATGTAAGAAAATAATTCAGTAATTTTAGAAGATTTTCCTGAGATATCTGGAACATCTTAATTGATATAGAAATCGTTTTATATAAACATTATAAATTGTATATACAATTGATGAATAAATAGAAACGAATTTTAATAGTCGAAAAATTTTAGTTCTTTAGAATTTTTAATAGTCGTTTTCAAAAAATTTCACTGATTCTTTGCAAAAGTATTAAAAGTAAACATTAAGATGATTTATTATTTCTCATTCAGGGTACTTATTTTATTATAATTTTAATATTTTATGATTATCATATATAACCTTCTGGACATTTCATGTATATTTAGGGCATTTGTTCAACCACTATTATTAAAAGGATGTTAAGAAAAAAAATAAAAATTCGTACAACATACAGATTATTATTTTATAACGGGTGGTAAAAATAATTTAATTTGACTACGACATATGTCTTAAAACTTTCTTTTAATGAATTTTTAAAATATATTAATTTTAATATTTTCTAAATATTAATCAGTTATTTTGATAATACGAGCCATTTATTTGGAAAGAGACCTAAGTCCATTTGTCAATTATTTCCGCTTGTCAGAAGTTACGTGTACAACTTCAAGTTATTTATCAATAAATCATCTTAGGTTACTTATAATCTGACTAGATACACACAAACTTTTAGTTAGATCAAATAAGTGAGCCGTTTACTTTGAAAGTTGTTGTATCTTTATGCCTCAATTTAAGTATAAATGGATTTTGTCCACTTTAAAAAAGGGCTCATATTTGTTTTTTATTAAAAATTACAAAAACAAAAATTACCTTTCCGTTGAAGTAGCTGAAACTAATTAAAGAATTATAACGAAAGACTGATCTGTAAAAGTCCGATTTTGTCTATCAGCAACATGGAAATAAAAATTCATTGACAAGAAAGACATTTAAATCCGAATGTTAAATATGAAACTATAGATTGTAAAAGATGAATGTTGTTACTCGATTGCCTCTTATATGTAATTCAATCTATACGTAAACAAATTTGCTTACATTAAATAATTAGAAGATTTTTGAGATTTCATTTAGTAATTTGAAATTTTCATTCAAATAAGAACTTTATAAACAAATGTTACAAGACTTTTTGATTTTGAGATACAAAGTTAAATTGAAATAAAAATAATTATCTCGGATATGAATTTAAAAAATGGACTAAAACTTGGACTTGGAATTGGGAATTTAAATTCAATGTATTATATATATATATATATATATATATATGGGAGCGGGTCAACTAAGTAAGTATATTGCTTTGGCTTTAGTTTTAATTTTATTTCTTAATCTATTATTACTATTTTTTATTATTTTTTAATTATTAATTATTTGTAAATTATATATTACTAATATTATTATTATTTGTATTAAAATGTTTGGGATCAACTGTTTGGTGGCATCTTATCAATTTATATCTCTTCAATCAATATAGATCTCAAATATTCAATAGATGTAGAAATTATTTAATTTTATGAATTAAATCTTTTTTAAATATCTTTTTGAAATCTTAAATTTTTTGTAAATGTGAGTAGGGCACTACAATATGATTTAATATTATAGAATATGGTAGTGAAGAAAATTAATAAACTAGTAAATCAAAAAAATATATCCATGCTTTATGAAGGAAGAACTATACTTGGTTAACAAATTTTTTTATCTTTTATAGAAAGTAAAATTACTATTACATTTTTTAATAAATTTTTTATGTTATTAGTAACTATTTAAATCTTTTGCACAAGGATAAATTTCATACAAAGCATTTTAAAACGCAATAAATTTAATATCTAATATAATAAGTTTTATAATATTAAAAAAATCTTAAAAAAGTAAAATAATTAAAAAATAATTTTAAATAATTCTAATTATTTACTAACAAATAATTGTAATTTTTATATTTTTGTAACTTTGAATTTTTCAAATTTTTTACATTTGTTTCATTATTTTATATAATGTTAAACATTAAAAAAAATATTTTATTTTTTTAATTTTTTTGCATCAAATTCTTAGTTTTTAAATCATTTTTACGATATAAATATATAT
>MQRK01201924.1:3679-18510 GCA_001938485.1 Girardia tigrina
TATATATATATATATATATATATATATAATGTTACAAAAGAATTAGAATGTTGTTAAAAGAGTTTTTGTTTCAATATTGAAAATGCGAAATTGCGGTAACAAAGAGAAAATTGATGGTAAATTTTGAATAATAGAAAATAAACATTTTGCGAGTATAATTCTCTTTAATTATCGATGAATTTATGAAATTAGAAAAAAATTGTTTTATTTGGAATATGATCTATTTGATGAAAATGAATTATTAAAATGGAATCAAATTGATCGTTATAGAAACAGAATCTCAGATGATATGTTTTTGAGTTCTCCGAATTATCGAAAGTCCCTTAACAGTAAATCGATGGAAAAGAAAATCTTGAAAGAAACGTTTAATAATTCGATTGATTATCGGATCGGAAGAAATTACAACGATTGTCAAGAATTCCGAGTGGCGCCGGATAGTTGATCTGACGACGATATGGTCGAAGACGCCTTTTATGACCAATTAACTATAATTGACCGGAAACCGGTCTTCATTCGGACCAAAAATTTTGGTTATCCAAAAAAATTGCAAATTGTTCTTCTAATATTACTGGAGGTAGGAATCTTCGAAATTTATCTCAGACTGGGTTACTCAACGGCAACAGCGGAGTTCACCGACCACGCTACATTGTTTTACGATCAATGTTTTCTAACATTCTCATCAGCAATTATAAATTTATATAAATTAATTAAAATAAAAGAAAACAATGATAATAAAATATAGGAAGGAAGTATTATAATTTACAATAATACTGGGTAATAAAGATAACTTTTATTTAATTAAAGATTGTAACTATGAGTAAGGCTTAAATTTGCTCATTTTGAATATGGATGACTTATAGTGTCTTATCGAATACGATTCAAAGAATTGAAAATATTCATGAGAATTTAAAACCCTCTATAGAACAGAAAGCATTTTTTTAGAAATAAATAAGTTTCGATTTTAGAATATATTTATTTTTAACAATACATCTAATGATCAAAAACCTTATCCAAAAAACTCGATTGTGAATGCGCTCTAATCCAGGTTTCGAGATGACGATATGTCTCACCCAGGTACGACTTTTTGACAATCAAAGCAGTAGACCAGATTAGCTTGTAATTAACAAACAAGTTTTGATTTATTCGAGACGGAATTTTACACTTAAGATATGACCGAAACCATCTTGATAATACATATAATTCTATAGATGGTATTTTTAAATGCTCTATATCCTTCACAATAGGGTATTTCAGTGATCTATCACTGCCTTCTATTTCCCATCTTTTAAAAAGTTTTTTACATAATTTGTCCGGAGTTAACCTAATGCTTCTTCATTTTTACATATTAATGAACATATTCTTAGTTTTTCTAAAGATATTTAAACTATGACCTGCGATATCCATATTAGAAGATGAATTCCAAAATATGGGCATTAGACCTTTCAACATTCTCTTTCAGAAGACTGCTCTCTAATGTCTAAAAGTATGATTAAGATTTTACATTTTTACTCATTTTTTTACGAGGCATTTGAAACATTAACTGAAAGAATCATATGGCAAAAAGGTCTTTTATATTTTAAAATATTATTTTTTGAAAATATTTATCGTATTTTTTGATATTGTTTTACTGATTGTTTTATTTATTCATTGAATTATTAATTAATTAATTTTCATTTGTGTTTTTCAATCAAAATCTAATAATTTAAAAAATTAAATTAAATTTTACGGTTATATTTTGTTGCTTCATATTCAAATTATTTTTTTTCTTTAATCAATGATGAAAAAATGTTATTTTTCAATGGCAAAAATTCATTTAATTTATTCGTTTACTGAGGAACATTTAATTGGCAATAATTAAAACAAATTATTATGACAATAAGTAGCACGACGTTAAGTGTTAAACGTTATATGTGAATTTATGCCGTTGCCAAGGCAACGGATTTTATTGAAATTATTTAATTAGATTTTTTGGTAATTATTCTTCAGCCAAATATTTATTAATTTAATTAAAAAATATTTTTTTTTTATTTTTTTTTGAAAAATAACTGAGAGGGTTTAAGGAAACTTCTAAATTTTTGAATATAACTAAACAAATTTTTATAAATTAATACAATATTTAAAATACAAAATTAAATATTAAGTTATGTTAAATAAAAGATAAAAATAAAAATAAATAAAAAAGAATAATCAAATGTTGTTTGCTAAATTAATATTTTATTTATTTATATTGTTTTAATATATTTTATTGTTTTAACGTATGAGCGTCCAGCGTTGCTTCAAACTGTGTCATTACTGCAATTAGTAACAAAATTTTCTCGTAAGTTATTTATAATATAATTACTTAATTAATACTTAAACAATTAAAATAATTTAATCAGTCTTTGTCGAATAGACTTAAAAATTCTATTTGTGTTCATAATAATCTGTTTATGATAATCTTGTAAAATGTTTGTATTCAAAAGATTCTCAATCAGACATTTTTATCCGAAAGAATATAGTTTGTTATAGCAAAAGCAATCATACCTAAGAATAAATATAATTTATTTGACTTTTTAAAATGAGATTAAAAAACCTTTATGAATTCGAACAGAGGTAAAAATTCCGCAAGTACGGATTACATTATATACGTCAAACCTTGAAAAGTAAAACTCTAACAATTATTAATAAATTTTCAATTATAATAAAATTTTGTTTCAGTTATTTATTTTTACTCATATATTTAGGGTGATTTTGTCCACATTAAATATCTGGATTTAACACATGCAAGTTTGAAATCAAAATTTATGGATCATTTGAGAATCCTACGAGAAATTCGTAATGAAAACATAAACCCTTGCGTTGGTTGTTACTTGGACATCAGCTCAATAAGTTTGGTTTTTGAGTATTGCAACCGTGGGAGTTTGAAGGTTTGTTGTTGGATTAAAAATTTTATTTATTAAAATTTTATTCTTTAAGTAATACTTTTTTTCAGCTAGCTTGAGACAAAATTCTGTCGAAATTGAAAAATGATTACTCTGTGTAACAAAATTTTTCGAAAGTTTCTCCCGCAAACGGTTTTTAAAATTTTTTGATATTTTTCAACATGCTGGTTTTGAATTTGTTATCGGTTTTTTCCGTCTCCGAATTAACCTAGGAATTTAAAAAAAAAGAATTTAGCAAGAAAACTCTCATCTTTTAGTTTCTTTCGTTTCGGATTTGTAGTAATAAACAAGAAATGTTCCACAAGAAGTTATAGTTCGAAATATTAATAGCAAAGAAGCTCAAACTGACAAGAATAGCATAACAGTGAATTGTAAAGTCATATGTGAACAATCAAAAGTGAAGGTTTGAACGAGACTATCTTTTATGTTGTGTGTTATCGTCTCTAATCAAAAACCAAAGGTAATCTCCAATCATTGCAGTATCCCACGCTCCTTGGTACCTTTTTTCCATTGTTTGAATATCCTAGTGTAAGCGTTCCCCCTGTTTCTAGCAAATGTCACCAAGGTTTTCCCGAAACCAATGTAGATGTGAATGCAAATAATGAAGTTTCACCGACATACTGCAGCCCAGTTTTTCGAAGTGTTTGAGCATATCACTGATCAGTAGTTGGTACTCGTCACTCTTCTTATTTCCCAAGAATTCTTTCACAACTTTCCTAAAGGCCCTCCAGGATTCATCTTCTTTTCCAAGTCATCTGACGCCAACATAAGTCTAATTTGAGGGCCCGTGAATACACCAGCTTTGACTTTAGCTTCAGACAACTTGGGAAACATTTTGCTAATATATTTGAAAGCTCGTCTGCTGGGATTTAAAACTTTCACAAATTGTTTCGCAAGTCCAAGCTTTATATGTAATGGCAGCAGCAAGATCTTTTCTTTTCCGACTAAAAGAGGGTATATGACATTGTACTTTCCAGGAAGAAGTGCATCTCTAAGGGCTCAATCTTTTGTAGCATAGTGTTGATCTTGTAGCTCGACTGTCCCAGAAACAAAGAAAGCTGGAATATTTGTATATCCGCCTTGTAATCCAAGCAAAAATCCAATCATTTTAAAGTCTCAACAGACCTCCCACTTATATTTGTCGTAATCAAGCATTTGTAATAAGATTTTCACATTTCCGTACTCTTCTTTGAGGTGGACGGAATGGACTATTAAGATAGAAGGGAAAATATTGCCGTTATGGAGTAAAACCCCATTTAGGCTTCTACTTGAGCTGTCGATAAATAGCTGCCAGTGACTTGGATGATGTTCATAACCAATTTCTTGAAAATGTCCAGTCACGACTGAGCAGTAGCACAACGAGTTTTTCATTGTATAACATTTCGAGAAACGTTCATGTCGTTTTCGATAAATTGATGATTTGCTGGTTGGATCCAGCAAATTCCACTCTTTCAAACGAGATGTAAGTAGTTCAGCATTTGATTTCGTAAGTCCTAGGTCTCTTATTAAGTCATCAAGCTCCTGTTGATTAGGAAAGTTCGGGACATTCTTTGGAGTTTTTTCAACAGAATCCACTTCAGCGTCACTATATTCTTTATGAGAAAACTCATCGTCAGAGATGACTATTAGAGGTTGTGGTTGAAGTACTGGTAATTCTTCAGAGTGGAGTACGGGGGCTAAAGATGATTGGATGTTGGGATAAATAAGACTTTTTCGATCTCTGGGATTTTTAAATTTGGAAATGTCTACCATACAGTAATAGCAATCATCGTGGTGATTTGTTGGCTCTCTCCATATCCGAGGGATTCCAAAAGGCATGCTGCTGAGATTACCATTTAGCCATTTTCCTAAATTTGACCGGCAAGTATCACAACTGAAATATGGCGCCCATGATTTCTCTTGGTCAGTGACAGGAACATCAAAGTAAGCCTCATAAAAAGTGCATAATTTACTACCAGTTGAAAATACATATTTTCGTTGTTTTGGAGCTACATAATACCCGCATATATAGCAAAAGGAGTCGTGCGAGATTTTACAAGCTCGCTTGCTCGTCATGATAGGTAATTGAAAATACTTAATAATCTAAATGAGTAATTGATACGTTTAAACAAAATGGAAGTCTATTGCGTATTAATCTAAAATAGAAAAATAGAAAATAAAGAAAATATTAAATAGCGGCAAATAATTAGAGGCTGTACAAAAACTAATATCATTTTCGTAATCAATATACCAAATTGTGTAAGGAACATAGAAATTGTTACACAGTGTTATTAAATAATATATAATATTATTTTTAATTATTATTAATGAATTTGGTTTGTAAATATAAAGAATATTTCTGTTATAAGACGCGTAAGACTGTGACGACTTTTACGGTTACTTATTAGGGGAATGAATGTTTCTTATGGAAAAAAAGAACAGAATACATAAAAAAAAGAATTTTATAATCTAAATTTAAATGGTTTTTTACTTTCATTTCTCTTAATAATACAAAACACTTTTTTTAATATTTCAACATGATTGATTGTATTTTACCTTAACCTGAAAAATGCGTTTTGTCATATCGGCACGTTGCTTTTTAACCATGGAAACGAAAATTACAATGTAATAAATATTCAACTTACTGCTAGCTTTATTGAAAACTAAAAAAAGGCAAAATTTGAAAAAAATCTAATCAATGATCATTATAAAAAAATATTAAAATTATATATTAGTTAAGAAAATTATAGTTCACGTTTTGCTCTGTATAGAGGAAATGGTCGATCAAAGTGTAAACCAGTTGATAAACCATTAAAGTATAAACTAACCACCGATTGAGTCAATCATTTGAGAACATGAATATAAGCGACAATTATTGGGTAAAGGTACAATATTATTCTTTATAGTTTGTCATTGTCTTCTAAATTTCATTTTTAAATTAATATTTTAGAGCTGTGCATAAGTCGTAAATCTGTGATGTTTTGGAATGTTGGTTCGGCAAAGGAACCAATACAATTGAAATAGATTGTAATTTGATAGAAGTAATTAGTGAAAATTCTTCTAATCAAAGTACAGTAAGTTGTTGCTTCGCCAAATTCCGTTCTAGATATTTTACTCGAAAATAAATCACAAGTAATTCCTGAAACCAAAGTGAATACGCGCCACTAACCAGAAGCATTTCATGTTTCGATGCCAATAATATTAGATCATTTATGTCAAATTAAACTATAAAATTCTTAAACATTCCCTATCACTCATGCCAGCAATTTGGTGGTATAGCTAATGTATCATCCATTACAACTTCATGAAATCTGGTGAATGTTTTATTACAGAGGTCTACTGTAACTAATCGGATGAAATGACAAAGAAACTAATAGAAAAACTTCCATAATTAATGTGAATAGATCGATCAATTTTGTTAAATGATAATGCTCCTCCGTACACTGCAAATGTAACTCAAATATACATTTTACAGCTGGATTTAGAAATCATCAATTATCCGTATTTACCGAACCTTGCTTTGACTGATGACGTTTTCTACCAGAATTTCGAAAACGTTTTATTAGGAAAAATGTTCAATTTCCAATTGGTTGTAGAATATGTTTTCCGCAATTTTGTCGGTTCTCGTTCACCAGGCTTCTTTGCTACAGGCATAAATGAGTTACGGATAAAATGGCAAATGTATATCGATTCTGCAGCAGCATACTTTCAATAATTGTAATTGCTCTTATAAGAAATATTATAAATCAATTTTTTGATTCAAAACTATGCATTTCATACTTTAGGACTCGTACTATCACTGTAATGTTTTGTGGTATTTTCAATCGACTTGATTAATTATTACATTTTCAGTGAACCGTATAAAACATTTAAAGATCTTCGTTTATCCATTCTTTATGCAGACAGAACTCTACTTAGCCAACAAAGATTTTAAAATTTAAAAAATTAACATTTAATAAATTTTAAATAAATAAACTCAATAAAAATTAATATAAAGTTCATATAATTTATGAGTAGATTAGATCTTGCAATTAATATTGTTGAGAACTCCGAATTTTCCCATTTGGGATCTTAAAAAGTTTTTTCGATCTAAATTTCGCATAATCATTTATTGTAATCGAGAATGAGTAAGTGTGCAAAGATTGGAGAAAATCGATTGAGTAGAAGGTCTTCAACAACAGGTTTCTAAATTCCATGAATATATATATATATATATATATAAAGTAAGCTAATAATAAGAATGGAAAAATAACATATTCTTATAATTTTATTTTAGTTTATTATATCCACAATTTATTATTTAATCTGATATTTCGATATGTTTATCATTTCTATAGGACATTATTCAAAATAAGAATGTTAATTTGGATTGGGAGTTTAAACTATCGCTGATGACGGATTTAATTAAGGTTGGCTTTTTACTAAATATTGTTTAATTTTCGTTTTTTTAGTGATAAATTATTTTTATATTGAGTCAATTTTGTAATTAAATGATTTGTCTTTTTTAAATAAATTTAATAATTGTTATCATTTGACTGTTCATATGAGGAGCTTTCATTGCACTGAAGAGTGAGGTTTTCAATATTTTAATTGATAAGGTTCAATTGTAATTTGGTCACGACAAAGACAAATTTTTATTATTTCCTTATTACCACTTTATTTAGTCTAAACATACGCTCATTCAACTTAATTTAGTATACACGGACAATATGCGGATTTAAGTAGATAAAATGTGCGTAGGAAATTCTGATTATGAGTGATTAACTACATAATTACTAAATTAAATCACTGAAAACTGTAATAAATTAACAAATTGTAGGAACATATATACTGTCCATACTTAGTTTCTTTTATGAGTGTAAAATTGCGCTTTATTTTAAAGTGTTAATTTGTGCTGACGAGTGTACATTAGTAGGAATGTACAATAGCAACACAGAAGTTTCATGCAAATGTATAACAAGTAACCGCATTCTGACAAAACCACCAAAAACCTTATGCGAATATTAGAATGCATTGAATCTAAAACTAATCTTTGAAATGCACATATTATAGAGTTCAACGAAAATTCGGAGAATGACCATCAGGTAAACTTAAATGGTATTAAATGTAACTTAAAAGTTAAATATATTTTAACAAACTTGTAAATTCAGAGATAAATTTTACTTGTAAAAGTTTAATAAATTTATACAAAAGTAGAAATTTGATTTTTTTTTTAAAAAAATAAAAAATGGATTTTGGCAAAATGATCAAATTTAATTAACATGAAGAAAAATTTTTATATTTTTGCGAAACTTTCATTAATATTTTTTGTGCGAAATTATTATTTCTAATCTTGAATTAAACATCATCGAAGATAATGTAAATGTGACTAACAATTAGTAATACGAATTATGGTAATTATTGATGATAAATGTAATTCTCCACCTTTAGGATTCTATTCTCCACGAACAGGACAAATAATAAAATATCCCTTAATTTGGTAAATTTTCCCTTATTTCAGTAAGAAATCTCTTGAAATAGTAAATTTCCCTTATTTTAGTAAAATTCCCCATATTGTCGAATAACTACGATTATTGTATCAAATTCGATTCATGTCGTCAATAAAAGATTCTTATTTAAAATAAACAGTTCGTATCATATTTTATCCGGTCAAGAAGTCAGTGAAGGTTGTTGAAATTATAATATTATAAATTTGTCATAAAAATACTTTAATAAAATACATAAATAATAATATAGACATTTAAGGATAATGTTATGAGAATTATTTTGTCCAGACTAAAGATTAAACAGTCGCATTTGATTCAAAGCATAAGTAAAGAAAGTATTCATTTCAAATAGCATAATTAGCATCTTTTATTTTCAAAGAAAATTATATTTTATTTCTATTTCAATAGGGAATGCGTTTTATTCATTCTTCTCAAATTAAAGTTCATGCAAGACTTAAGTCTACAAATTGTGTGGTTGATGGAAGATGGGTTTTGAAAATAACAGACTATGGATTGCCAACTGTTTACGAAATCTATGGTTCCGAAAATGTATACAGTGCTAAAGGTTAATTTGGAAGTAAATAAACTAAATTTAAATTATTTACAAATAGACTTATTATGGACTGCTCCTGAGTTATTGAGAGATGATAATCTTAGACCAAAAGGTTCTCAAAAAGGAGATATATACTCTTTTTCCATTATAATGCAAGAAATAATCACCCGTGATGTTCCATATGGTATGATGAATATGACTGCTGATGAAATTCTTAACAAAATCCGCAAACCACCACCTTTATGTCGACCTCAGGTAACCCAGTCTGAAGCACCGCCAGCTTATATACAAATAATGAAAAGAGCATGGTCTGAAAGTGCAGACATGCGACCATCATTTGACGACCTAAATCAGCAGCTCAAAGACCTCAACAAAGGAAAGTAAAAGCTTGATCTTAATTAATAATTTCCTTTTAAAAAGATAGATAAGTATTTTAACGATGATCTTGATCAAGAACCCAACAAGTATTATAAATACGAGGGGCGTTCCGAAAGTAAGTGGAAAAAAGGGAGACGACATCACAAGAAAGCATTTATTGAAGGAATACAATGTCATTCATCATCCTCATCACTGTCAAACTTGGTAAGGCAGCGATTTGCATTGATGGTCTCCGACACTTTTTTTCATTTTCTACCGTGCTCGTCGTTGCTGAACGTCTACTCCTGTCCCCGTCGTCCAAGGATTCACGTCCATTTTCCAATTGATGCACCCAATTGTAGACGGCAGACTTTTGCAAGGCTCTTCATTGAAACACATTTGATAAGCGGCGCACAATGTCAGACACCGTAGTATCCTCTTTCCAAAGGAAAAAGATGATGGCACACTGAGAACGTACTACGTCTTCCATGTGTTAAACAAAAATGAAAACACTGCATATGACAGTTTTCTCTATGCTGCTCACATATTGCATGGACCAATGCCACTTTGCTCGATTTCTATTGGCTGGTAAGTACATCACGCCACCACACCATCTGTCCCTCTGTAAGATGCACACACACGCGCACACCCGCATATAAGTATTTCCACTTACTTTCGGAACGCCCCTCGTATGTTAAGTTTTGAACTGTTTTCTGTATCAATATTGTTGGACATTTGCTAATATTCTTTATCGAACCATTAAGTAGCAGGGTCTCAAAGAATTTAAATAATAATAATACCGTAGAAATAGTAAAACGTAATTACAAAATCTTCATTTCTGTTATTTTTCAAAATATGCAAATTATTTACAATACAAAATTATTACAAATTATCAGCTGAAAGTAAATATAAATATAAAAGAGAATTAAAATATAAAATATAAAAACGGTATAAGTCTTTACATTTGAAAAGCTTAAAAAGTGATAATTACTAAAAAAAATTCAACAAGAATTACGAAAAATAATAATTAAATTATAAATGGTTAAAAGAATGAATTCCTTTCATAAAGAATTATGTGTCAGACTACTATTTTTAAAATCTCTTAAATAAACGCATAATTCATATACCTTACGGTTATGGCATTTTTTCAATCCCATGCTGCTGTATTGTGGTATGATGAACTTTTACATGAAAAGCACAAAGTGAACTACTATTTACTTATCTTTTCAAAAAAGTTCACTCCGCCATTGAAAAATCGATTTTGACATACGTATTATTAGGTATTCAAATGTATTTAGCATGTCATTGTCATGTAATACAATAAGTTTTAATCCTACAGTAACTCAGACCGTCGCTCTTGCTCTTGCTTTTTGCGTAGACGTAATCGAAGGTGTAAATTGTCTTTATTTTTGCATGACGAATACATTTCTTCCATTACTTTGATTGCGTACTCTGCACATTGATTACTTCTGGGTATCTGTAGTATGGATGGCTCACGCTTCCAGTGATTTTTCAAAGAGTTTAAGGACTTTTTGTATGGATTTAGTACTTCAGCCAAGTTATTTAAGTTGTTTTCCATGTATAGTTTGTCTGTAAACCATTAATCTGCCGAACAATACGATATAAATCGACATACTCTCTACAGAACTGTCATTATTGAAGGAATTAAAATGAAGGATAGGATCGCTAGTATAGCTCTGGAATTCCACCTCGCATTGCTAATGTTGGGTATTTTCTGAAATCTGATCAATGGAAATTGCCTATTTTCTTCTAAAAAGCTTTCCTTGTTGATACTCATGTTGAAGTCCCCAAATTAACTGCAATTTCGCTTTGATAATTTTTTCTGCTTGGTGCAGGAGTAGTATCATCGTCTTCTTCATCGTTTTCATATTCACTGTCGTCAGCCTCAGAGTCAGAATCACTAAAACCAGGATAGTAAGATGATGAGTTAGATGACCAAATAAAAAGTTTTTGACTTTTAAAGGGATGGATCGTTTCTTCAATGGTCGCTTTGCCTGCAGAATATCCTACTGCATGAAGCAACATTTGTTTTTAAAATAGGTTTTTGGTTAAAATCTTTTTCCATATTTTTCTGCTTGACTGTATGTCTTATTTTTGTTAAAATTTTACTGGCATTAGCATAACTGATATTTAATATCCTTGTAGCTTCTGGAATAAAACGGCGTTCTGTACAAGCAAGACTTCTTTGTTCATTAGAAAGATTTTGATAATGATTGACATCTAAAACAATATATTAATAATTATAAATATCATTCATTTAGATATAGTTAATGACTATAATAAATACTTTAGACTTGGAATTAAGCAATTTAAATTTTGATTGCAAAAATGGTACATAAAAACGTTTAGTAACGTTAATGAAGGTTTACCAAATGTAGACGAAATATTTTAGGAAAAACTATTTTTGTATAAGATATTCTTCATATTTTTAAAATTTGATTTATAACAATTAATTTCTACTTATAAAATAAACAGTAGTTAAAATTTTCAAATTTAAATTTTCAATTTTTTTTGAAATTCCTAAAAATTTAATTTTTAGAATAAAAATAATTTTAAGAGATTCTTTTCTCTTATTTGGATTTATTTTAATAAGAAAAACTCAAATAAATCAATTTAAAATTACATGTAATATTTTACTCAAATTTATAATTCACATTTTTTATAATTTGGTTTTATTTTTTATTGAATATTTTATAAACAATTTTGTTGAATATGACTGATAAATCTATAATATTTAAATATATTTAAACTGATTTTGATCTTAGTCATTGTTGGGGTAGACCGAGTGTACGACAGTAATTCGTCTGATTTAAAAGAGACTAGATTTGGTTAGCGAAAATTAAAAGTTATCACTTTAAAAAAACGTATTCGGCTAACCAAAATCTAATAAACTAAATTAACCAAAAGAAATAGTTTCCTTTGATGATTTTAGTTGTTTAGTTTAAAATAAATATTCAAAACAAATGGTTAAACAAAACTAAATTGCAATTCAGTAAACTTTAATATTCAAGAACAAATTAACTTTAGACAAAGAATATGTCAAAATAAATAAATAAATAACCAAAAAAATATAACTTTATACCGTACTGATATCAAAGAATACGTCAGGATTCTTGACTACTTGACTTGAATAATAAAATGATTATGCGGGGGAAGCCGCTAGCGAAATAACCTCTGTGGAAACCAGGGGTTGTATAATGGACGCCTTCGGGCCGATTTGTGCACCGAATTTATTTCTGTATGAACCGGGGTCTTTTCCTCAACGATCAAGTTGATTAGTAGAGTCAAAAACACTGATTCGTGTACGATAAATACAAATTGTCGAAGAGCCAAATTTTAACGTCATCGTCAAGTAATTAATTATTTCTAATTTATATATTGATTTTTTTGGATACTCTGGCTTCTCGTTTTAAATTTCTTTTATTATTTTTTTTAACATTCTACATCTTTGATAATCTGGAACCTCATTATGACATCCCCTAGACACAAACCAAAAAAATAAAAATATAAAAGTACAAAAAAATAATAACATATGCAATAAAAAAATAAAATCTTAAAGTAAATATACAAAATACAATACAATAACTGAGTAACTCTGGTACAAGATATTAGGAAATTTGAATTTAGAAATTAAGAAATTAAATTTAAGTTACAAATAAGTTAAATTAAATTAAATTAGAATTTGTATTACTGTTTAACTTAATTGTAGCTTGGTCAAACCCAAAAATACTGTATCCCTACAGTCATAATTACATTTGATGTCATTGTAGGTACCAAAGATAATTTCAGAGGATTCCAGCCGCTAAAAATATGTTACATCTTTTGTATCCTACGAAACACAAAACAAAACCTCGGAATTATATATATTTTGTTTTGCGTCGATGGATCACGTAAAGGGAAATATATATTTCGTCTCTAGAGACATTTTGGTGTATAAAGTGTTTGTTGTTTTGTATTTGAAGAAACAGTTAAAAGATCGGTACACAAAGTTCAATAAGTATTCCTTACAATTAATCTAATGCATAATTTTCTTGAATTTTAATTTTGCCAATTGTTCTTAGATGTTGAGAAATACGTAATTAAGTGACGTTGAATGTATACGCAATTGCCATTGATTACTACATGGATCTTCGTCTTGCAATGTTTCTTATGATTTATTTTCTGATTTTCTTACTCATTTTTCCTATTCTTTTTTTTCTATCAAAACTACTATGTTTTAATGTTGAAACTCCTCTGCATTTTGTATTCTAAAGGGCTTGTTATTTGTGAATTCTGATAAGGAATGAATAAGCTTTTTTTGTTATGAGGGATTAATTTAAATTTGCATCTCGCCCAAATAATTTATTATTTTTTTAATTTAAAAGTTAAAATATTTTAATGTTAAAATGCTTAATAAATATTTAAAAATTAAAAATGATATAATAAAAGAAAATCATAAAAAAAATAAATACTTATTTAAAAATAAAAAAAATACGTTTTTTAATGTATCTATTAAATAGCTTAAAATTAAAAATGATAAGAAAACCATTAAATATTAAATATTTATTTATAAATAAAAATATTTTTACTGTCATAACAATTTATATATTTTAATAGAAGTTATGAAACAATTTTAAATAAATTTTTAGTTTTAATCTGAAAATTATTTAATAAATTTAAAGTTTAAAATTTGCAAGATTTTAAAAATTGATTCGAAAAGAATTTAATATATTAATTTGTAGCGAGATAATTGAAATAAGAGAAATTTGTTTAATTATGTGAATTGTTGTTATATTAATAAATTGTGGTGTTAAATTATGAGTTCTGAATTTGAAAATAATTAAAGTGGCATAAACTCTACTTACAGGTGTCACTTTCATTTTAGAAAAGTAATGTTGCAAAAAATACAAAACATTCATCAGAAATTTGAAACACATGTTTTCAATATCTTTTATGTATAAGTAGTACAACCAACGACAAATTTTAAAATATACGATGGCATTTCACACAATAAAATATTTTTAAATTGTTGTGGGTACAGAATATAATTATACATAAGACGTCTCATTTATAACATTCCATTGTCCTAAACATTATGTCCAAGATATTCTGACCCTCAGTTCAGCTGGGATTGAAAAAAGTGAACGAAGAAATCAAATTAAATACAATTTTAAAACTATTAATTTCAGTATCCAATTCTCGTTGAGTATAATATTTCACAAAATATTTGAATGAAAAAGATTATCTTATTATCGAGGAATATTTTTATTTTATTATATCACGGTAGAAAGCAACCGTTACCTTCTTGATAAAATTTTGTTTTCTCGTCTCACTTCATTTCACCATTAAACTAATTTTGATAAAAATCAGTCTCGATGACAGTAATAATAATAATTAATTGTAATATACTTAATAAAAATATATTATATTATATTATATTATATTATATTATATTATATTATATTATATTATATTATATTATATTATATTATATTATATTATATTATATTATATTATATTATATTATATTATATT
>MQRK01201945.1:10155-23068 GCA_001938485.1 Girardia tigrina
GTGAACAAACTTATTCAAAAATGAAAAATGCAAAAACGAATAACAGAAATAAACTATCAGATAATCATTTGCGGGACATTTTAAGAATTGCAACGTCAAAAATAGAACCAAATATTACAAAACTGGCATCTTCCATGCAAGCGCATTCATCGCACCACCCCTAAATATATATATATAATTTTTTGTATTAATTTTTTACAAAACTGAATTAAAAATGACTTAAATTTAATTATTAATAAAATACACTTAATTTCCATCAATTGTATTACATATTTGGATTTATACTTTTTAATATGATTGCAAAAAAAAAAATTTTTGGAACTCTGAATCATGTAAATTTCATTTTTTGGCCCAAGTAAAAATAAGTTTGGGCACCGCTGGTTTAAACAAAAACCAGCAAGCTTAATTTTAGAATAAATATATATTTATATATATATATATATATATACATTTCCTCATATAAATATATATATAACAATTAATTTTTTTTCTCATTTTTTCTTAAATAAATTTAATGATAAAAAATAAAATTTTTCTTTAATGAAATTTAATTTAAAAACGAAAACCGAACAATTATAATCAACAGCAAAAAAGAAAATTTTTTTTAGTGTGAAGTAATAGCATGTTTTAGATAATAATAACCTCGTTAAATGTAATAAGCACACTGAAAGATAAAAGAAGAGTAAAAAATTTGTTGACGAAGATTCTTAAAAGAATAATTTACCTCTTGAAATAAATTTATGTTTCTTGAAGCACTACTCCGAAAATATTATCCTTGTAAATAAATATCTTTCATTTTTATCATGTACCTTTATATGGCCTATCACTCAGGGAATTTATCTGTATTTTATTGTTTTTTTATTTATGTGCAACAGAGCGTCAATTCACGTTGTTATATCTCGTGTAATATTTTATTTATTTTATTTTTATTTATTTTTTTAAATAATAAGAAGAAGAAGTAAAGTAAAGAAGCAAAGAAGAAGAAGGTACGATAGCTTGAAGAACTAGTAAAGAAAAGATAATTATTTATAATTAATTATCATAAAAGAGACAATTATGATAATGTAATTATAATTGCAATTTGAATTCAATTTTGAATTTAAAAATTGCAATCGATAAGAAAATTGCCATAATTACATTTAATTCAACTAATACAAGATACCAAATTTTTATTTGACGATATTAAAACTTGTCCGACAAATTCTTATCCGGCCATTATCACAGTGAAGAATTAATTTTCGATTGACTATCAAATACTATTTTGACAATTACGATACTTATTTGGCTAATATTTTTTAGACAATTATCATAGTGACGAATTATTTATCATTTGACTATCAATCAGAAATTATTTAGCCCGACTACGGTACTTTTATCACTTCTATTCAGTTGTTGAATTGATTATATTAAAAGTGTTTGATAAAGATTATTCGATTTTTATCTGCTATTTATTTTGTATAAAAATACAACTAGATTCACCACACCGTATTTTGGTTAGCCTAGTTTAATTGCTGCCGGACTATTACCCTTTTATTAAACTAAAAATATATTAGCCGAATACTTTTCGTGATGGATGTCGGCCGTGGCGTTGAGGGCTCCCAGGTCGGTAGGTTGCTTCAATTGGTCGGCAAGGTGTCCAACCTGGCGGCGTTTTGTTTCAGATTTCCAGAGAGGAAGATCGCTAACGCAGAAAAAAGAAAACACGGTAAATCAAACGAAATTCCTAATCGATAATCTTAAATAGAAAATTAATAGCATGTATTTCATTCACCGATAAATACAATTTGATTTCTGTAATAATTGTGTGATCGAATTTTTTGTTTATGACGTTTTAGGCTGTTTCTGATTGACCGAATAAATTTTTTTAGAAATCGAATTAATCGATTCAAAATTTGTGTTTAAAAGTGTGAATTTGTTTGTCTAAATCAGTAAAAGTTTTTTGGCTCGATTTTTTTTAAATATTGAATTGATTTTGGAAAGTCGTCATCATTGAATTTCTTTTTTTGAATTTTCTTCCTGTTCGAGATTTTTTTTCAGAGTTTGAATGGCAGAATCGAGAACTAATTCAGTCAATTTCGATAAGTCCAGTTTCAGTGTCGAATGGTCGAAAGATTCTTGTGAATTATTGATTTGGAAATAAACAAGGAAAAAACATAAATGTCTTTTCCGATTGAATGTCCAATTGAAAACAGTCCTAATTCAGAGGAGAATAGCTCCAGCTTCGGTGTTAATCCAAAATGGTTCGGTCAGTGCGTCATTAATGTGTTCAGAATGTTACCCGGTAATGTGACAATCATCGGTTGTTATGTGGTATCGAAAGAAATGCAGTTTCCTAAAAATTCTAATATTTTCCAATCGATTTTGAGCGATATTTTTTGTAAAGAAGTTAAATTGAATTATGATTTATTTGATGATTGTGATGGAGGAAAGATTATTCAATTGATTAATCCAACAAATTCTCGGTTTACGTATAAAAAAGTTGATTTGTCAGAAGAAGTGTTCATTCAAGAAGATTGTTACGGTGAGATATTTAGATGTGTTTGAAGAGTATCGATGTGTCCAGTCAAATATTATTGTGCGCATTGACGTCGTGATGCTGTCTGAATGAGACAAAGAACTCATATTAAGACAGTCAAAAGAGTCCGTACATCCATTTGAAACAAATTTTATTTCGAAGTGGATTACGGACAACATTTGAGTGAGGTCACAGAGATTGGGTTTCAAATCGTCGATAAACCATGTGAGATAATTTTTTATTTGTCCCCACGACCCTCAGTCACGTTAGTCCTGCGCCCACTCTGTTATCAGAAAATCTTTAATGATTTCTGCACGAATGTGTTTCCCATAATCCATTACTATTTTAGATAGTCTTTAGAAATTTTGGAATGATACCTTATATTGAAGTAAATTTTGTATGTCATATGAAGAGCAAAAAAGATTGAACGGTAAGGTATCTTTAGCTACCATATGAGAAACAGTATTAGTCAGTCATTCATTTTCTTCTTGAAGTGATTTATTATTTTATTCAAATGCCTTATTGATTCTTAATTTTAATACCGGTTTTTAAACTCGATAATACCGGTATTACTGAAGTTAATTTTCTTTCCAAATACCGGTATTCCAAACCCTGGTAAATATGTTAACCAATGTACAAAAGTAAAATGTTAAGAGATTTCAAAAGCATGTTTTATATACAAAAACAACGCATAAAAATATGTTCATCATTTTCAATTAAATTAAAAAAAAATTTATATTTCCACTATAATTCTATGCCATTGACAGACAATTTTTAATTGTCGATATAAAGAAAACTCTTAAACACATGTCATTCACATTGACTCACTTGAACGCAGTCTAAGTGGCACTATGTGAGAAGGGCGGCAAGTGATATAGCTGGACGAAACAAATTTTAATTTGTTTCTTCGAAGAAGGACTAGTTGGTCGAAAGTGGAGTAGTGAACCGTTGTGTCACTACCCGCATCCCAGGATCTGAACATTCACCTCATTGGAGCGATAACCGCAAATGGAGTTTTCCGCATGGAAACCCGTCGAGGGACTTTTAAGTGGGTCGACGTGATGACTGGGCACATCGTCTGTTGAACTACTGGGTTACAAATGGGTTCCGTCTTCAAGATCTCGTTGTGGTTGTTGATAAAAAGCCACAGCCGTCGGGAATCAGTTTTCAAAGGGACTAAGGCTGTATTTCTTCGACTATGGCCCTACAGCCCCATGCTGAATTCTATTGAGTCAATTTTGACGAAAGTAAAGGCTCATGATAAGGCAAGTAACAACAGATACGATCACCTCTAGTGACTTTGTGAGTTATGTTTTTGTATATAAAACATGCGTTTTAAATCTCTTAACATTGTATTTTTTTACATTGGTTAACATATTAACGTTTTCTGCAGTGTAATACAGTGAATTATAAATTAAAATGATAATAACTGTTATCGCATTTGAAATACAATTGCTATTCTTCGAAATAGAAGTTGAAATGGTGTATAAGATACAACAAATATGAAAACATACTGCTTGTTTGAGAATAGAAAGGGTAAAGAAAAAAAATATATTTTAAAGTTTGAGAAATTTTAAAGTTTTTTGTGAATGTGAATTCTAAAATTGAAAAAAATGAAAATTTAATTGAATTAAAAAAGTTTGAGTTTAAAAAATTGTATTTTTGTTGAATTAGTTTTTTTATAAGAAAAAAAGAAAATGTAATTAAATTGAAAAAATTAGAGTTTGGAAAATTTTTTGTATTATGTTTGTAAAAAACAAAAGTTAATATTATTATAATTATGTAATTTGTTGCATTGTTTGAATGCATGATTATATAAAGAAAAATTTGATATCCAATAAATTTATAATAGCATTATCGATTTCTTTTCAAGAATAATTCATGAATTGGAATTTAATATCTAAATTAAAAGAACAGATAACTTTGCCATTTGATTATATTTTTAATATGGATTATTTTATGAAGACATTCGAAGATAATTAGGAAATAATTCCCGATCAGAGATTGCGTATCAAAGAAATTGACGAAATTTCAGTTCCTATTAAAAATTGTGATGACATTCATGATGAATGGAATGAATTAACGATAATATTTCAAAATTGTGGAAAATCTTCAACTGACAGATATTTATTTATTAGGGATTATGTTGAATGCGGTTCTTATTCATTGGAAACAGTATGTGTGTTATTTACTTATAAAATTAAATGTCCTAATGAAAAACATTTACTGTGTGTAAAATTATTAACCGATAGGGATTTATTTTTTGAAGATTATATTGACTGCGGTTCTTGTTTATTGAAAACAATATGTGTGTTTTTTGCTGATAAAATCAAATATCGAAATAGAATATATTTATCACGCATAAATCACAAATCTAAAACGAGAACAAGATACGACCTGTTGAACTCGGGGCGAGGCTGCCGCGCTCAAACTGCCGTCGATCATGAAGAGCATGTCCCGAACACTTAGGCGACTAACAGAAAAGTTAGAGACAAACAGTGCTAGGAGATTCGCAAGAAGTCTATTTTTCACGGTGCGATATCCGGAGGGGATTTAAATTATAGTGAATTGTACTATTTTTAGAGATTATGACATACAGAGATCCCGTTAACTACCGGCCTAGTATTCGTATAAATGAAGCGACACTGCAAATGATGTCTACATAATAAAGAGACTCTGATGCATGACTTGTTAAAGTATCCTTGTAGTGACAAAATTCTTGTGCCCAAAAGATTGAAAAAAGGGTTACTTTACTTTTATCAACACTTAAATCACTATTTATATGAAAAAAAATAAAAACTGCTTACAGACAAGAAAGCCAGAACCGTCATGCTACACATAAAAATGCCTCTAACGAGTAATTTCAAAAGTTGATGAAACATTATGGTAGTCTGGATATTGAAACAGAATATACACTACAGAGTATATATACTATCATATTCGTATTATATTTATTTACAAGGCTTAGTGTATAGAAATAATGTTCCTAACCAATTTTTATTAAAAAAACGAGAAATATTATTCAAATAAAATTTTTAAATTATATACTCTTTGGACTTTGATTACAATATAGGTTACTTAAATATGTCCAAATCTAACATACCTGAACCTAATACTTGATCCCTGTGTCATAATTTCTTTGTATCAACAAAAAGAATTGATTGATTTTTTTTAATCTTGATGAACATTAAGATTTGTGCCTCTACAATGATGTATGACTTGGGTTCCAGCCAGCTGGTGGACGTTGGCGAGAAACCCTGCGATGGCAGCAACAGTAACTGTCGGAGATCAAGGGGAATCAGTGGACGGTCTTATGCAACTCCAAGAGATGCATCATTTCGGAGTGAGAAGATCGATGTCCCAAGCTAGAAAAATATGGGGTCCGGGAATGGTTTCAGACGACTAAATCAGAGCAATGATTCAGGAGTGTGAGCAGTGTGCATCAATCGATTCATCGCCAATTCAGTTGGAGAAAGGTAATCTCGGGGTAAGTAAATCGTGGACCAGAATCGCTGTGGATGTAACACACGTCGAGGCTGCAAAATTTCTGACCATGATGGACTGCGACTCCGGGCGATTTATGATATGGCACCAAATTGCGACGGAGAGGGAAGTGGACATCTATTCTGCAATGAACAGTGTCTGGAACGAATTCTGTCCGCCAGAGGAAGTAATTCTCGATAACTATTGCACTTTCAGGGGGTCAGGCGTGTCGAGATTGCTTGAACGAAGGTGTATCGAAACTCACTTCAGATGTGTGAATCGTCCGAACGGAAATGGAATTGTGGAACGCGGTCACAGGACTATTAAACAAATGGTGGCTCGGAGTAACAGGCCGGTGAGTGAGATGGTTGCGTGGTATAATGCAACGCCAAACGCAAGTGGTGTCATTCCCATCTCAACCATCTTTGCACACAGACGGAGGCTATTATTTCCAAAGTCATTCAACCTCAGTAACATCAGTCAGAGTCGAGAAATCGGACTAAGGGATTTCCAATCGGATATGAAGTATTTGCTAAACCGGCACCACCGTATTCGTGCATGTCGCAGTGGAGACGCGCAACCATTACCGGGTTGCACCTGCCACATCAAGTAGAAGTCGACGGCAGACCCTACCACGTAAGTCACGTGCGGTTGGCCCCACCCCCGGCTAGCAGTGATGATGTCGGACGAACCGAGATCAGGGATACGGGTGATCCGCACACGACTAGTGAAAGAGAATGAGTCTTACCACAAGGGCTTTATTCGTATTGTTATATACATTTAACACACATGTGTGTTGGGGGTGTGTGTGACAGGAGAGAGAACGAATATTTTTTCTTCTCTATGAATGAAGCTGCCTGTTCATTGTAATAACATCTTAATGAGTGTGTACCTTTGTATCTGCGACTGTGCCTTACTGATAGATGGACCTGTGTGTCTCTGAAAGAAACCAATGCAGTAGTGGCTTGTGGTTATTCATGATTTGTTACTATTTGGTAGCCTCTTTGTTGTTAGACTAATATTCCATGTCCAGTTAGAAGTGACAGATTTTACACCCGTTGACATTTAATAAGGGCCCTGATTAAATTATTTATTTATTTAGTTACATTTAATAAACAAAATATAGTACAATTATTTCAAATAGAATTATTTTATTATAATAAATGTAGGCTTATGTCGATTTTCATAAGCTAAAACGGAAAATATAAATATAAGATTTTAATATTATATTTATATTATATATTTTATATTATATTTTAGTTACATATAATACAAAATTTTAAGAATTTCAACTCGTTTTCTGTCGTAACGGTTCGGTTTTCTCAGAATCGTTCGATATACTCATAATTTAGGAGTTCTAAAGTTGTGTGCTAAAAATTATTAAAAATATTATTAATACCTCGTATCAATAATTCGGGACTTTTCAGTTGCACTGCTAATACCGAATATTGATCATCCATTTTAAAATATTTGTTTGATTTGCATTTGGATGGCTGATACAGTCAATCACCCCAGAGTCAATTGGGATCTTATGGAGTGCTACACATCTCGGAGAACAACAAAGAATTATATCATCTCTCACATTTCAATGAGGAAACAGAAAGGTCTCGAAATTTCATTATTAGCCCGAATACTCACCTTATCAGTTAGAATTTGCTCTCAGAAGTAAATCATGAGTAAAATTTTCTTATTGAAACAATTCCAAAATGGTTAAATGAATCCAAAAAGCTTTATTCAATAACGAATTTCCTAATTATAATACTGAAGATTATACAAATCGCTTGGAGACTCTCAATCTCAAAAATATTGGAAAATTATCGACATTGAAAATGAAAATGTCGAAGTGAAACTCCAGTTTCGGAGAGGTTAATCTTTATCATCAGGTTTCTTCAACCTTCAGGTTACCCTTCGTCAGACGAGTACAACAATGGCTTCCAATTTCTAGTAATTGTAATATCGTTTTTCAGAAACTTTTATTCTGTTTTATTTTGAAAGATTTGTTACATTGACTTTTGTTTCATTTCAATCGTGTCTCGTTTTGGATTTCCGTTTGTTTTTGCAATAATTTTATTGATGAAAAATTGTAAATATAATAAAGAGAGAAAAATTAACTAAACAAAAAAAGATCAATAAAAAATAAAATAATAAAAATCAAAACTGCCAATAAAGGCAAAAAATGAAAACAAATAAATAAAAGACCATATCGTAGTGGTTTAAAATAAATTTTTGTTATTTGAAACACCCATATGATTGGTCAGTTATTATGAAAACTCGTATTTGCGTCATTTGGAAATTTGTACATTTTTTCTTCCTCCTAGAGACGAGATTTATCTTTTTTAGAACAACTCGTTTTATGAAATAGACGGCTATTTGAATAAAGAATACAGCAGAAGATTATGCCTTCTCGATAAATTATTTCTTTAACAAAAAAGATTTATTCTCTGATGAATTAAAGAAGCGGAGCACCATAAAAGGAGAAAATCAATGTGGATATCAACCATGGGTAAACCAAGATTCAGCGGTGGTTCATGTTGAACTGGGA
This sequence comes from Girardia tigrina, assembly GCA_001938485.1. Taxonomy (NCBI): domain Eukaryota; kingdom Metazoa; phylum Platyhelminthes; order Tricladida; family Dugesiidae; genus Girardia; species Girardia tigrina. The sequence goes on from MQRK01201945.1 coordinate 18,696, forward strand.
TATGCGTTTTTCTATGATTCAAGCCTGATTCTGGCGATATTTGAGTTGCCGCATATACAGACTTTGAATGATAATCCCGGGGTTGTGAAGGCGCTCTACTCTATTGACCAAAGTATCGCTTCATTGATTACAACGACAAATGTATCCGCTGGAGGAAAGTTTGGACCCACGCTAGATGATGAGCAGCAGGTGGATTCCGGTGAGATGGGTCTTTCCTTCCAACCTTGTCCCGGAAACACTGAATATTCAACCCCCGGACCGCACGAAAAAGAAATATCATGATCAGGATCATCGATTGTAAAAAAAATATCTACATCAGTCAATAATAATTTTAATTCAAATATATGCGACGAATTGTCCTGTGACCAAAATGCGCTGCGACGAATTGTCCGGTCACCCATAAATCGTTATTGTTTATTTCCTATTCAGTACATAAGTGAGTTATCACATTACTTAATATTCAGCAGAGTTTTATTCACTTGGATTATGCTCCGAAAATATTTGTGCTGTGTCATTTCTAATATCGCTTAAGCATATCCCTAATTCATTTATTATCATATCTCTATAATTATTTGTATTCTAAAAGTTTTATTAATTGTAAATATGTCCATCCGGAAACATTCCAAATACCTTTAAGTTCTAAATATTCTATGAGCATAAACTTAAGTACGATTCTCTAAACTGTAAATGAAAGCTTTAAACGTAATTTTTATAAAACGATAACACATAAAATCAAGATATCGTAAGAAAAATGTTTTAATATTAGATATAATGTCAACAATCAATCTATAAAATAAAATAAAATAAATTGGAAATTTTAAGATACAATATGACATGGCAACACAACTTAACACAACGTAGTAACAATAGAAATGATTCATTGGCGGTAAGAACAGACGTTTGGGGTAATATGCCTGTACATCAGATTAAGATTGTACGGTTAGACCAGTGGGACGCGCTGACTCATACCAAATTTTATAGATTGCTCCGATTGCTCTGGTGAGTGGTGTATTCAGGTGTACTATTTATTGTTATTTTATTTTCAGGTCAACATTCTGCGATCATTCAGGGGTAATTAATCAAGTTGTTCTAATTTTAGAATACTGGTTGACTCCTCTGGTGAGCCATTTTGGATTTAACTAATTAAAATGTTATTTTTCTTTATTATTTTAATCTGTTCTTTATTTTGGATATTCTACAGGGGCTTAAGGTTGGACGGTAGAATTAAGTGGCTTCTTGGGTTCATGGACGTACCATTTTCTCCTACTAGTGAGGTACTCGCATAATGATAGGGTCCTCATCATGAACGGAGAAGTATGTTTAGGTTCGCATTAAATACTATACCCGTTATTCTAGGGGTAACAAGTCAATTCTCGGTTATTTCATACTGCGATCGGGTATATAGTTTGTAACGGTAAGAAAAATGCATTAATATTTGCGGTACATGGTTTAGGATTAGGTCAGAATAAAAATTGTCAGTGAAGTACGAACGCAATAAACGACTTCTTGATCGGTCAGGGGTGGAAGTGCGTTTCAGATACGTGAACCAACCGAGGGGGAATAGCATCGTGGAACGAAGCCAGTGCAAAATTAAAAGAATGGTGGTTAGAAGTGTCGGGCAAATCAGTGAAATGCAGAAGGTATAATACCAGCATCAATCGTGCGATTGCTGTGGAATGATTTCAATATAACGTCGATAGCGGTCTGAAAGTGGGAGACGAAGTAATCGTTAAGCGAGACAATTGCATGACTAAGTAGTGCACCAACCGCACCCCATCGAGGTCAACGGTATGCCCGGCCATATCAGCCCTGTGTGTCTTGCATCCTCAACGAATCTCAAGCAAATAGAAACCGACGATCAGGAAAGCGACGTACCCAACATGAATAAATCTGCAAGAATTGAGTGAAAGAGCGACGAGAGAACTGGGCGTACCTGGACTAACGATCAACAAAGTAGAGCGCATGAAGGGCGGTCTCAACGAACAGTGCGTCAGTCAATTCGACTCAGACTTTGTATGCGCAAATTCTCAAGTTCACAATGACGACAAAATTGCCCCTTCTCAGACAGCGTATATCTGTGTGTCTTGAGGATAGAGGGGCGTGTGAAAAAGTGATTAAATTCAAATATTTAAATTCCCTGTGGGAATGAATTTAGATATTTTCAAATACAAATACTAAATGATTTGCGTTTTGTGTTTAGTCTTACAGGGACAAAAATATTTAGTAATGAAACAAAAAATATCAAATTACAGGAAAATTTCTAACCCAAAGTGGCATAAATGTCATTTGTTTAAATCGATGGTTTTACGTGTGATAGAATTATTTAATAAATTTTGTTGTTGCAGTGACTTCTCTCACCCAATAAAAATGATTTGTTTCTCTAACATTTCATTTATTATTCAAATATATCTATGAATAATTGATTTTCGTTGAAAAATAAATAAAAATCTATTTTATTATTGTATTGATTATTCCGTTGATCAAAAAATCGAACAAAAATCGATTGAAAGTAAAATATTAAAAATTCATAAAATCGAAATCGCGACTATTTTTCAGAACGATCTCCAATTGAAAAGTGTCACTGTTCCATTTTGCGGTTCCAGACTCTGGATCCACGGGATTCGGAAGATGGAGCCCCAATTTGCTGATAATAAACAACAGATAAATCTAAGAGCGCGGTCATTTACAGACGATATACTAACAATTGAGGCGTCCGTAGATCCAAGAATGATGCCTTCACATCGAGATTTATTTCTGCATACTTTGTATTTGGCAACTGCACTTTGATCTGATCAAAAATAATGACAATATTCCTCATCATGTAGTGTTTGCTAATCGATTTTCACAAACATTATTCTAAGTTTACGAATATCGTTTATCAAATTATATTAATACAGTCTCAACTCGAAAAGCCGGCACACTTGGTTCCAGAAAAAATAATGGTTTAAAGAAACCCTTTTGGACCACAATTATTTAGCGGATTATCGAGATTTCAATGAATTATATAGCTATCAACTACCATTAATTTTATTTATTTCTGACATTTTATAAAATGTATTAATGGGAGTGATTTGATCCTGATCATTTCTTTATCTTTATTGTCCATTTCATATTGATGATTTGGTCTTAAAACTCCAACATCTCGTGTTACGAGATGATAAATAAAAGTTAATAAAAAAATCAATCAATTTTTTAATTTCATTACGAATTAATTCTCTTGATAAACATGAACTGTACCTAATTTTCTCAATATTTTAAATTAATATGATTAAAATTTGATTCAAATTTTTCAAGGCATCAGCAATTCCTTTTACAACATTAATATCCAAATCTAACTTCCTTTATCTCAAAATTTTTTTCTCAAAGGGGATCTTACGAAAACTTATCTTACACTCACTTTGGCGGTTTAAAGAGGGATCCATTTATTTGTGTTCCTATTTTCTATGAGCGGTTGGTGGACTTCGAGGGAATTTCGATTCAAAGGGGTTTTCAACAGTATTTAAAACGGTTCCAAGAATTTCTAGGCGGTTTAACGAGGTGAGACTGTATCACTCTTTGAATTATCTTCACAGCAGTTCTCAGAATCACCTTCAGTAATAAACATCATTTAATTACATTGGTGCGTTGTTGCGGGCGTTTTAAACTCAATTTAATTCAAATTAATTTTTTGATCTATCTATTAAATTTAAAATTTAATTTAAATTCCGCTTTTCTATTCTTATAACAACTATTTGATTAAATATGGAACCTCTCATGTTGAAAAAGACTTATTTCCAACAAGTTCTTCTATTTGAGCTCAAGATTTTTATGATGAAAATATATTAAGTGACAGTGTTGTGCCAGAATGACTGTTAGATGTGAAAGATGGAAATTTGAGTTGATTGATACGAATCAGTCAGGTTGGAAATGAAAGTTTCATGAAGAACATTTATGACAACTCTGTAATCGATGAGAAAAATTCTAACATGAGTGAATAAGTCCCACAGGGATTAACCAAAAACAATTATCCCCTACTAAGGTCACTATAGTGTGCGAAAACACTCAACAGATTATTCCGGAGTTTATTTTCATTATAAAAAATATGAGACGATTAAGAAAGATTTATTTTTGAATTTCAAAATTTTCACCAAAAAAAAGTGATCTGGACAAACAAATTGTTCTAATAAAATATCATTTGTCATTAAAACCGGTGATAATTATAAAATCATGTTTTTATAGATAATAATATAGAATTTTAATATACAGGGTGGGCCAAAATTAGGGTTACAGTTAACACTTAAACATTTTATCTTTATTAGAAATTTAGACATTTATTTACATACATTATATTTACATAATAAACATTTTACATTGAACATTTAATCTCTCAAGTG
>MQRK01202051.1:4435-15569 GCA_001938485.1 Girardia tigrina
GATCGCGACCGTTGCTAGGGGGCCCGGCGGCCAATCGGAAGCGTTGCCAAGGTGATCGTGACCGTTGCCATGGTAACCGCGACCGTTGCTATGGTGATCGCGACCGTTGCCATGGTAACTGCGACCGTTGCCATGGTAACCGCGACTGTTGCCATGGCAACCACGGTAACTAGTTACGACCCCCCCCCGGTGGGGGGTGGTGGAGAACATACATTTTTCCCCTACTATGTTTCACACATAATTTTAAAGCATATGAAAAACTCTAAAGGTCTATGATACTTTGTTAAAATATTAACTCTAAAATAACGTGTTTATTTGAATAATTGTCAATATGCAAAAAGCGCAATTACGAGCAATTTTTATATGAATTCAAACATGGCCACAAAGCATCGGAGGCCGCCCGTAATATCAAACCACAAAAAACGAAAGTATCTTACACTGTTGGTTCAAAAAATTTCAAGAAGGATGTGAGACCCTCAAAGTTGATGATGACTGTGGTCGGAAACCTGCTATTGACAATGAAAATTTGATGGCTCAAATCGAAGTAAATCCACGCACAACAGCTCGAGAGCTTGCGGAGGAACTAGGTTTCACGATTGGAAAAATTTCAAACCATCTGCGTGACATTGGGATGTCGAAAAACTGGATAAATGGATTCCATACGAATTAAATGATAATCAAAAAATGCGTCGTTTTGAGGCATCGTCTTCACATCTTCTATGGAACAAGAATGATCCGTTTCTGGACCAAATTGTAACGTATGATGAAAAGTGGATTCTCTACGACAATCGAAGACATTCTTCTCAATGGTTAGACCACAATCAAGCTCCACAACCATTTCCGAGGCCGAAATTGTACCAAAAAAAGATGATGGTGACTGTTTGGTGGTCTGCAGCCGGTGTTATTCATCATATTTTCCTAAATCCAGCAGAAACAATTACGACAGAGAGATACTGTCAGGAAATTCTTCATATAATCACATATAATCAGATTCTTCATATAATCACTGTATTTTGCAAATGTTACTTCATCAGGTAGCTTTAAGAAGGGTAGTTCTGGTTTAAATCCAAATAATATCTCAAAAGGAGTAAAACCTGTTGTCTTATGTATCGAGTTCCGGATCCCAAATTCAACAAAAGGTATTGTTTCGGACCAGTCTTCATGTTTTCCTTCTTCCATCATTGCTCCAATCATTGGTTTGACACTCCTAAATAATCGTTCTATTAATCCATCACCTTGAGGGTAATAGGGTGAGGAAAATGATTTATTTATGTCCAATAGTTTGCATAAATCTGCGATTATTGCTGATTTAAAGTTCGATCCACAGTCACTATGAATTTGTTGGGGTATTCCGAATTTTGAAATCCAATGAATCCAAATTGCTTTTGATATTGCTGCTGCTGATATAGATTCCATTGGAAGAAGACAGATATACTTCGAGTAATAATCTATTATTCCTAATATAAATCGGTAGCCGTCTTTTGTTTCTTTAAATGGTCCCGTAATATCCATAACGAGTAATTCAAACGGACCATTGGTTTTCAGTTTTTGTAAAGGTGCTCGAAATCTTCCATTTACATCCTCATATCTAGCACATATATTACATTTACTAATAATTTCTCGAATATCGTCATGCAAATTTCGCCAGTAATAATCACTTGACATTGCCGTTGCGGTCTTCTCGATTCCAACGTATCCCAGCAATTTGTGCGATGCTTTTATCAGCTGTTCCTTTGCTTCTCTTGGTACTATCAAGTTATATTTATCATTCTTCAGTAAGTATAGTACATCACCTCTTATCCTGATATTTTCTCGTATATTCCACAAATGCTTAATATCTTTTGATCCAGTTTGGATGATTTCTGGTATCAATGTTTCATCTTTCTGAGGAAGTAGCTGTTTAATAATATTGATTTCGTTATCTTTGACCTCTGAAATTTGCCACAAAATTATCTCTGATTCATTGGCCGTTATCAACTCTTCTAAATTCCATTCTTTGTTACTTAATATCTTGTTGTTTCGTTTCTTCTTTGGATCCCCATGTGGTAATAAACATTGTTCACATGGTGGTAGTCTGGACACAGCGTCTGCATTCGAATGTTCTTTACCTTTCCTGAATGTGACAGTCATGTTGTATATCTCTAATTCTACTTTCCAGATACAATATTGCGAGGTGTTTGGAGATCTCCAATTCAACAACCATTTTAACGCTTGGTGATCGGTACGAACTTCGAATTCGACTCCTAAAAGATAATGTTTAAATTTCAAAAGAAATACATAGATTGCAAGTAGTTCTTCACGAGTTATACAGTACAGTCTTTGACTTTTCGTAAGCTTTTTAGACGCATAAGCAATGACATGCTCTTTTCCTTCCTAAATTTGTGATAACACGGCACCTATACTATTATGAGAAGCATTTGTGTCCAAGATGTATTTACCATCTGGACAAGTAAGTTTCAATACTGGCGGGGACATGAGTGCCGTTTTAAGTCTCGTAAACCCTGCAATTTTTTTCTTCCGTTCATCCGAGATCACAGGCTTTTCTCAGCATTGAATATAGTGACTCGGCTATTGTCGCAAAATCTTTTATAAAAGTCCGATAATAATTACAAAGACCTAAAAATTCTTGCACCTCTTTCTTACAATTTGGTAAATTCCATTTATGAATAGATTCTATTTTATCGGGATCTGTCCTGATAATATAGCCCAAATATTTGACTTCTCGTTGCAAGAATTTACATTTTGTTGGTGATAATTTTAGCCCAGCTTCTTCTATCCGTTGTAAAATTTTATCCAATCTTTCATTGTGTTCTTTTACTGTCTTTCCATATATTAAAACATCATCTAAATAAATAACACAACTCAACCAGTTTTCTGCTTTAAGAATTCTGTTCATCATCCTCTGAAATGTACATAGACCGAACGGCATTCGAGTAAATTCAAATTGTCCATATCTTGTACTAAATGCAGTTTTCTCGATATCTACATTTCTGACCGGTACTTGATGATACCCACTGCTTAAATCTAAAATTGCCTTGAATTACTGTATCAGTTGCTAATTAAAACTGTCCGTTGGTTACCGTTGCTAAGGACCCGGGAACCAATAATAAACGTTTATAGGGTACCGTGGACCAATCAGAAGTGTTTCCAAGGTAAGGGAAACCGATGCTATTGTAACCATGACCCTTACCTTGGTTACGGAGACCCCTGGGGGGTTACTGGTCCAGAATTCTCATTTTTCGCCTGCTTTATTTTTTTAAATATAAATAATAATATAATAGAGCCTATGGAAGTAAATAATAATTTCATATAATTTATTTAATAAAAATATAAAGAACACTTAATATACAAAAAATATATTAAAATCACACAATTATTTACATGTACAAACATTTCTCTTTTTAATAATGGTTATTCGTGTTAGGAAGAATATTTTTATTATTAAATTATAATTCAAAATTAAAATCATTCAAATAAATATTAATTTATATGAAATTAATTAAATATGATACCAATTATTTCATGATTGATTCTCGCATTTTGGGTGTTTGTGTTGAGTATAAAATACAAGTATAAAAAATTAATAAATTTTGTTTTAATTAATGAATATAATAAAACCTTATTTATCCTTTTATGATATTAAATATAGAATATATATAAATAAGTAAACTGAAATAAATAAAAAAGATAAACAAGTTAGTTAAAATAAAAATGTAATTTCTATAAAAAAATAATTAGATTATTTTAAAAAATAAATAAAGGGAGTTAGAAGGGGAGAAAGTAATATTAAAAGAAGCTTGATTATTTGTAAGGACACATTATTTTTGCTGTGGAAAAGAAAGAAACTCTGGAGAAATTAATTTGAGGTGAAGAGAAATTTATTACAAGGAGTAGATTATATCAACAGATTTTATTGCTTACAAACAGCCTGATCGTGAAAGGACTGATAAAATTTGAATTTAAAAAAAGCGATTCAAATAAGAATCAAAAAAATTGATTGAAATTGAAAAGTACGAATTGATATAAATTATATATTTTTAAGTAATATATTTTTATATAATCTAAAATCATCTCGGGATAAACAAAACATTGTTGTCCCACTATCCAATCTTTAAATTCTTAAATAGGTCAGGTTCACTAAAACTTGTGTATCTTTTATCTTTGTATAATTATGAATAAAAATATAATATTTATAAAAAGAAAAATCTTATGGTTTTATTTCTGTTTAAACATATAAAACTCACATAGATATCTCAACATTTGTTTCAATTATCACATATATTTTGTAAAACGAATTCATTATGTAATTCTATATAAAAACTGACAATTCGAAAATATTTTCTAAATGTTTTAAAATATTTAATTTCAAAAAAATAATTTTAACCATTTCTGTATAAAAACACAAAATAATATAAATGTTATCAAATTGTGAAAAATGAATTTAGATTTAAATTTTATAAGTTTTGTTTATCAGTATTTAATAGCTTTTCTTTTTAAAAAAAATATTAAACTTGATTTAATTGTTAATTTTAAAAACTTAAACTTATCAAATTATTATCATTTCGTTATTACTATTTTAATTATGTTCGGATTATTAATTATAATTATGTTATCATTATAAATACAAAAAAATACCAATTTCCATTCTAAGTTCAACATACATAATTTATACTTTCACACAATTTAATATATTCCTCACAATCATCAATATTTCAAGTGGATTTTGTAAATCAATTTTTCAATATCAGTTATGTAATGGTTTTAAGGGTTTATTCATTTATTAATAAATACAATCAATAAATTGATAAATTATCAAACTTATTGTATGAAATATTTCAATCAAAAAATTGTTTTTTATATTTCAATGAAAAAATAATCATTACAAAATAACAAAATAATCCAAATATAAATTTCGATTCAGTGATTTCAGATAAAACAATATTGATAGAACGATGATCGTTGTTTATCTGCATCAATCGTTATTGAATATCGACAAAGTGGCGGTTATTTAAATTGAGATTCATTCCAATGGATAAATGTTTGTGCTGTGGAACGCCGTCGCCAGGATTCACGACCAGTTGTGGTCACTACTCGTGTCGGTGAGTTTCATCGGTCGATATCGTCATCCATTGACTCTTTCTATAGCTTTTGTTTCGACAATTATTTTTCCAACAATAAAAAATATCCTTTACCATGTTTTGAATGCGATCAAGTTTTGACAGATGACGAGTGCGAGCAGGTTGTTTCATTGTCGTGCGGATTATGTTTTAATCATTCCAGTTCAGACTTTACTTCTTTATTGCGAATTGTTTACAGATATATTTTTGAGTGTTCTATTCCGTGACAGAGAAGAAACGTCAGAGGAGAAACGTCATAGAAAAAATGGGAAGGGATGTCATATATCCCCCCACATTTTTGAAAAAAAAATAAAATTCCTTACGTTTTCTGGATCATTTTCTCTTCTTGGATGGCATCGATATCTTGAACCGTTTCTGAAATAAATTGCATTAAATATTTCTGTAAAACAATTTAAAATATTACCTTTTTATTATATATTATGGAACGAGTGTTATACTGCCCCCCCACATATTACATAATCTGTTTAGATTTAATTATTTACTTAATTTCTTTATTTTTTTTATTTTTAATTATTTAAGATTATTTATTTAATTATGCAGTTATTCTTTTATTTAATCATTTATTTATTGAATAATTTATTTAATAATTAATTTATTCTTTACTTTATTTACTTTTTATTCATTTATGTAATAATTGATTCACTAATTTATTTATTCAATGATTTATTCATTCTTAAATTAGTTCATACATTCATTAAATAATTAATTTATTTATTCAATCATTGAATAAATAAATTAGTGAAACAATAAATCAATTATTACATAAATGAATAAAAAGTAAAGAATAAATTAATTATTAAATAAATTATTTAACAAATAAATGATTAAATTTGATTTCATTGAATTTCAATCAATTAATAATTAATTATTTCATTTTTTATTAATTAATTAACAATTTTATTCATCCATTCCGCCAGTTATTCCCCTAATTCGAAACGAAATCGTGAAATCTACATAGATTACATAATATGTGGGGGGCAGTATAAATAAAAATATGGTTACTCAAGTAAATTAATTATTACTCAGGAGTTACTCAAGTCGGAGCCGGACAAGCTACTGACGTTGGAGCTCGAGCAGCTCCTAGGCTTTCAAAATATCGATTAATACATAAAATAAGAAAGGTCACCGATGAAGTAGTCCAAATTGCAATGAAATGGCCAGTACATGCGTCTATAAATATTGCCGACCATGGGCGATACCACGTAATAATTATTAACTAATTATTTATTAATTAACTTTTCAAACTCTAGTGCCCAGCAAGTCAATCTTCAAACTTCGTCAGAGAGTGCAACAATACGAACTCATCAGATGATTCATCTGACAGTTTCGAGGATATACTACTAATTGAAGACCTTGGCCGATTTGTAATTGTAACAATTGGAACACTTCTTATTGCAAAATTAATTAGTTCTTCGACAATTCAATAAAGTTTTCCATTGCGTTGTGTTTTTGTGTTTTTTTATTTTGGTCTTTTTAATTTTTTGTTCGCGTTTGTATTTATCGTTCAATTGTTAAATCCGATAATAAATATTTATGATTCTAAATTACAAATTAATATTTGAATTTTTTTATTTGGGTTTAGAAATATAGTTTTTTTTTGAATTTTAAATATCTGTCAAGAAACAAACAGTAACGTTGTTGAAATATTTTTTTGTAAATTTCTTATATTTTTTATAAGTCATAAACCGAAGTTCGGTTTTAAAATGATGATAATAATTCAATTTTGAAAATTAAATTTATAATTATTATTAATAAATTATTTGAGTAATAATATTCATAATACTACTTGTTGTGACTGAAATAATTTTCTTTCATGTGTCATTGACAATCAAAAGCCGATTAGAATTTGACACATGAGATAACTCGTTACATCAAGTGAATGTTATTAGATGGTTATCATTTTGAAATACATTCTGGGCTCTCAACTGGAGTGAAGTTAGAAATTAACTACTGATACTATCGTTATTTTTGAATCGTTTTTTTCATTTTGTGTAAAATATTGTTAATTATATGAGAAAACGAAAAGTTTTCATTTCGTTGTATAAGTTTGAGTATTTGAAATTAAAATTCTTCGTTAGGTTTAATAGTAGCAAAAAAGAAAAATATTTTGACTGATTTAGAGGAAGTATTGCATTGCTGCTCGGTCTTGAAGTAATCGGTCTATTCGAGGATTTGACAAATATAGTAGTGGGGACTTCTAGTACAGTTTCCAGGACCCACATGTGAACAATAGTCAATTTCTTCGAAAAAAGATTTGATAAATAATTACACATTCATATTTTTATAATTTAATGTGACAGTATTGGAAGAATAAAGTTATAAATATAAATCAATATCCTCAAATATTGATTATATTGTATTGCAACGTATGTGTTAATGTTTACAACTTAAATTGGCTCTTTGTGATTAATATTCAATAGTGACTAAAAATAGGCCCCTGGGATAAAAAATTTGTTGTTGATATTGATAAAGTACCATGTGAATGTGGGATATAAGCTATTTAGACTGAGCTAAAGTAGAAATTAACCTCTGAATCGGGTCGATTAGGTTTTACTAACAATTTTAATAATTTTTATATCCAAAACCTTTCTTTCATAGTTATCTAAGATCAATTTTGAAAATAATCATATTTACTAATATTGAGATGAAAAATTTCAAGCTTATTTTTAGCGAAGCACTCTATTATGATTAAAACGTTGTTGTAATTTTTGCAATATTTAGAGTTATTTGTGTAGTTAAATAACGATTACGTCATATTTGTCTTGAGAAAAACATACATTAATATATCTTAATTAGTTTGAATGAATCACAACACTTTATAACCAGTATTTAGCCATAATTATTGCATATTTTGAAATTTTTAAACAAAATATTTACTGTTCCCCATATTCTTTTATGATATTTTATTATCTCAAATTGAACTATTTCGACATAATTAAGTAACATGTCCCTTAAAATGATGGTGATGTTTTTGAACACAAATTAATAATTTCCATTTCTCAATTTTTTTCTTTCAAGTAAATTTTAAATATTTGTATGTTAGTTTTAATAATTAGACGTTCGACAATTCAATAAAGTTTTCAATTGTCTTGTTTTTTATTTTGGTCTTTTTAATTTTGAAAATGAAATTATTTCTAATTATTTGGCGATATATTAAAAAATTTATCATTCATACGAAAATTAAGTATTATATTAAATTAATTAATCATTATATTAATCTTAATTAACATTTTTAATTATAAAAATATAAACATTTAATTATCCATTACAAATAATTTCAAGTTATCGATACTCAAATTTATACAACGAATTGAAATCTTTTCGTTTTCTCATATAATAAACAAAACTTTGCACAAAATGATTAAAAAACGATTCGAAAGTAACAATAGTATCAGTGGCTAATTTCTAACTGTACTGATTTTTTTTTCAAATTAAAGTTTTCCGCGTTATGAAAATTATAACGTCATTCGAAATATATTTGAAATCTTAATTTTAGTTAACAATTGAAAAATTATTGATAAACCGATATCCGGATGATAGTTTTCTTTTAATAACAAGACTCATCTATTTTAAAATATATTTCCAGACAATATATTTCGACGGATCTACCGTCATCTTCAGGTCACTAATTAATAATCAATTCACCTGTATATGAATACAAAAATGATGATTATGTAATCGATTGCATGAAATCATGCTAATCAAAAATTCTCAATAAGCTAGTTGAGATTGCCGATTGAACATTGATTTTAGGGCAACGTGACCTACTTAACAATGCTTCACACAACACTCTCCCAAGAACTGTCAAAATGCTTACACAGAATTTTGAAATTATCAAAATTAACATCATATTTACATTTTTTCCTATGTTCAGCAATATTACTCTCACTCTGTTTTCGACCATGTTCTTGAATTCGTTTATAGAGATGACGAGCAGTCTCTCCAATGTATGTGGCATCGCAACCATTACATTAATATTCATAAATAATATCAGAACAAAGTGTTAAACGTGTAATAGATTTATTACTGAACATATTTTGAATTTTATGAGATCGTGATAAAATTTTTAAATTTAATTCATTGTTAGTTGCTTTTAAAAATACATTTTAAAAGTTTTTAAATCCTTCAGAATAAGGTACAATTAAACAATATTTATGCATATTATTAATATCTAATGATCATTCGATTTCTTTTTTAGATCCATCAGGGAAGCTAAACTCTAATTTTTCGAAAAATCTTATATTTATATGCAATATTTATATGCCAAAGATGAACAAGGAATTAAAAGGCAAATAAAAGATAAATAAGATTAAAAACAAGGGTCAATAATTTAAAAGGTTAGGATATAGTAAAACGAAAGAACCTATTGTTATTATTAAAATTAAGGACTATTAACATTGAGAGACCACCGGTGTTGATTTATATAAGTTTATTTATCCATTGCTATTATTAAAGTTAAGTTACTGTTATTATTGGAGGACAACCGGCGTTGTTTGGATTATTATATAAAATGTTAAACAGTTCAATTTGCACAATATTTTAATGTATCACACAGGCAAAAAATTCAGCAAATTTTTTCTCTGAATTATTTTTTTTCGCGAATCATTACTGGAAACCTATCTCAAATTACAAATTACCCGAAGATTTTTTATAAGTAGAATTTGATTAAGTGGATTGTTGCGTGAAATTTTATGATTATTCGATTTTCAAGGGGTACGAAATTTATTTATTATTATAATTACTTAAATTAAAAATTAAATTTAAATTTCATATTTTTATTTATATTAAAATAAGTAATTGTTATCTAATTAATTGTTATTAATTTTTAAACTGAATTAGAATTAGAAAACTGAAACTGAATACATGGTATAACCTCTTCGTAAAATTAAAATATTGCACACAATAAGGATACACATCTTTATAATCATATTTTGTATAAATTGCCTATAAATTTGTAATTGTTGTAAAAATATTATTTTATATGAAGAAACATTTGAGTTCTTATTATTCTACTTTTAAAACCAGTAAAATCTTTTAGTAATATCTCAAACCCCCAACACAGAAATGTTTACTGGACAACTTTAACGTCACTTTTTATCAACTTTTTATCAACACTTTAAATTCAAACAGCTTTAGAAAATTTATTTTATTTTCAAAACAATAATATGATCCAATATCACAATTTAAATTTCATGTAAAAATAGAAGTTAAATATTGCATTTATTCGTAAGGCGTTTTTTTCATAAATTTTAACTGAATATTTAAATTTTTCTGGTTTTATTCAATTTTGTAATTTCACAATTTGAAATTTGAATAGATTTTTTGTTGTCGGAAAGTAGAAGAAAACAAACTACAAATGTTTTATTAATTTGTGATTTTTTCTAAAACTTGCGATTATATTTTAATTTGTTGACTTGGCTTATGCGAGAACTTCAAAGTTGCCAAGATACAGGAAATTAAACAAGAGATATTGGAAATTCGTTTACTGTCACATGAACTCGTGCCAATATATGAAAGCGCTTATATATGTTAATGTCCTGAAACCAAATATATTTAAAAAAAATTTAAATAAATACCTTACACTCCTAAAAAATAAATTATAAAAAATAAACAATTAAAATTAAAATAAAATGTGTTGATAAATCCATTTGTAACTTTTTTTTGTTTGAGCTCAGTGTTCAGGGACTCAAGGTAGTTAATAGGGATACTTTGTATCAGTATAAGCAATATTACCAATATTCATAATATTATTTTAGTATTACTATTTATTATATTAAAATTCTGACTATTTCATTATTATTATTAAATTATTATTATTATTTTATTATTATTATTATTTATTTTATAATTATTACTATCATTATTATATTTTTATTTTTTATTATTATTGTGAGGGATAATTGTGAATGTTGTAAGTTTGTTGTTTTTATGCTGTTTAGATTTGTGACTCTCCTACTCAGATGGGATTGATATGTTATTTGATTAATTATTTGAAT
>MQRK01202059.1:4893-15425 GCA_001938485.1 Girardia tigrina
GAGAACTTTTACACTGAAAATTTGGGGAAAATGCCATTTTTGAACCAAAAAGTTCTCTTTACCCGATTTTATTCTCTTTAAGCAAGTTCTCTATAAGCGAAATCTACTGTAATAAAAATTCAAATCAGACAAATTAAAACCGTTTCAAATCTTTAAATTTTTAATTAGAATTTACAAAAAATTGCCATTTATATCCAAAAATATCTTAAATTAAATAAATACTTAATTAAATTGTTCCCTTTTAATAGCTTTGTAAAAGAGTTACACTACAAAAATTAACCAACGAATGTAATTGTTGATGATGGAAAAATAATTTCCGAAACATCCTCGATTTCTTAAAAAAAGCTTTAACAAAACTATTTTTCAAAATTATTAAATTATCGTTCAAAAGACTCAATAATTATATATATAATTATATATCATTTAGATATAATGGCAATTTATTTATAAAGAAAATAAAGCAAAAACGCCATTTTAAAAGTTTTTTTATTTCGCAAAACATGTTTCGCCATTACGGCATCATCAGTTGTGAAGGAAATTTCAAATTACAAGTCATTTATATGGCGCATTGACTATTACGCAATTAATCTTTTTTTTATATTAAAAGATTTTAATATGATTGGATAATTCACTTTGAACATTTAAGCATGGTTTTATATGCTTTATTAATAATGCCTCAATGACTATCCTCTCATGACGTGTCAAAATATTTCTTCAAAAAAATAAAAAACTTTTAAAATGGCGTTTTTTCTGTATTTTATATTACTATAAAAATTATTTACATAAAAATTTGATTAAAATTGATAGTTGATAAGGTTTTTAAATGATGCATTTAAACAAACAATCAAATTTTCAATATATACTATTTAATTAAACCGGGAACTTCACACAGACAGAATGATAGACAAAAATAATAATTCTATTATAAAATTAAATACCTCAAATCTACCTCAGAATATTCCTATATCGGGGCAGTATGGAATCGTATCGGGGATTGTGACCGATTTTCGCCCGAATCCGTATCAAAATTCATATGCTTCGGGGCAGATCCGAAATAATAACTTAAATGTGACGGGACACTACGGAAATTATTTAATAAAAATAATTACATTTGTTTTACTGAACACCGGGAACTGCACACAGACGGAATGACAGACAGATGTCATAATTCTTTTATAAAGATAAATTTGCATTAAAATATTTCAGTTATTGACAATTTAAAAAAACCAAAATTTGATACATTGATTACTTATTTTTTTCCCGTAGATGATGTTAGGAAAACGATTATCAGAAGTGGTTTCAGCAATGTCAGCGACGAAAGCATTATTTATGTTTCTATCCATGATGCCGTTTTATACAGTTTGCATAATCAGAAAATTAACGATATGACTTATGTGACTCCAGGTTGAATAGTTATTTTTTAAATATTATCATTATGATAATTATTATTATTATTTTTATTTTTTTTATTATTTAATGTTTATTTAATCAAGTTAACTCATAAACAGAATGCATAAATATAATATATTAGCACAAAGCATCACTTTGGTAATTAATTCAATATTTCATTCAAAAAAGAATTAGTATTATTTTGATTACCTTCTTAATTATATTGTGATTCTGAATCTTATAATATTCACGTCCGAATACTTGTTATAAATCTTCACACGTAATTTGTTTTAAAATTATTTATTTTATGATAATCATATAAAAAAATATCAGAGTAAATTGAAATAAGTAAACTTTATTTAAAATTCAAATATGTTTCTCTATATAACAATATTCAAACAAATATTATTTAATAAAAACATTTTAAGATTAAACAAATATTCGTTAATCAAAATATTTTAATATTTCCACATCCCCATCAGATTTGTCTGTAATCAAATCTGCATCCATGATGTAAGTCTTCTAAATATTTCGATTTTCTACGTATGATAAGTTAGTTCCTTGGTTTCTGAAGATGTATCTGTAAGATTCGGTTTAATCGTCTGTGGTTATGTTTTAACTCTTCTTGTTTGTAAATCACTAACATGTCTAGTAAATCGTTAACAACCACACTCAACTAAATATTTGCAATAAGAAAGCTTTTTCATAACTATGTCTTTTAATTACCGTTTGGTGTACCTTGTAATTAACATTGGTTTATCTAGGCAAACTGATAGTCCCGATATTCTATTTCCTTTCCTTTTATAAGTACCGTATTTTCACGCAAATAAACCACACATGCATATAAACCGTATGTTTTCAAGATTTGTGTAAGAAAGTTGTTATATACCCAACCAACTCTTATAACCCGCGACGCACGAATATAATCAATCATTTATCTATGCCTCCTTTATTATAACCAATCGACGGTATATGTAACATTTATAGCTAATTAAAATGATATTACGCGTTGTCTTTACCTTTGAGAAATCGTTTTAAATTACAGGATGTTGTGAACAGTCCCGACATATTGCGAAACAATGTCATACAAATAAACAATAGATCGAGACCGAAATTGGAAAAATGCATAATCAAAATTGCTTATTGGTTGTGAAGGACAGGTTCACTCTTAAAATTTTTGAAATAATTAATTTTTATAAAGAATTTCTCAAATAAGAAAATATTTAAAATCTTTAATTATTTATTTATATTTAGTTTTCTAAACAATTATAATTAAAAAATATCTTTGATTAATTTTAAAAAGTTATTTTCGGAAATAATTGAATTTTAATTGTAGAATAAAAACTTAAAATGAAATTAATTGGGAAATAATTGATTGAAAAGAAATATATAGAAACAAGGATAATTATGTTTTGTATTAATTTTAAAAGTTATTCTGAAAAATAAAGTAATGAAATTTTTGTTGCCAGAGATGTAATTTAAAAAAAACAGATAATTTTAAATTTTAAAGTCAGTTTGAAATTCTGCAAATTAAAGATTTGTCAAATACTTAATTCTAAACAGTTTTCGTAAAATATAAAAATTAAAACTTTTATCATTAATGTATCGTAATAATATAATAATAAATTTGAATATTGTAAATTATTTTTTGTATTTAAATTGTATAGATACTACAGGATTTTAATTAAAATTGAGCTAAAACATTTAAATAAGTTTAAAATGATAAATATCTTTTGTTAAGTAATTAAAACATGTAAAAAATGAACAAATAAATCGTTAAAATAATTGTAGGTAATAAAATGATTTTAAATTGAAATATTGATAATAAATAAAACGTTAAAATCTTTTATTAATTAAAACGTTTTCACAAATAAAATAAAATAATATTAAACTAATTCTAAAGCAATAAAAAATATTTTTTGTTAATTTAGTAAAAATATGACTAAAATAAATTTACAACCAAAGTCATCCATTTAAAAATATATTTTAAGACAATATATTTCGACGGATCTACCGTCATCTTCAGGTCACTAATTAATAATCAATTCACCTTTATATAATTACAAAAATGATGATTGTGTAATCGATTGCATATAAAAAATCAAAAATTCTCAATAAGCTGGTTGAGACTGCCGATTGAACATTGATTTTAGGGTAACGTGACCTTATTAACAATGCTTCACACGACACTCTCTCCCAATAACTGTCAAAATGCTTACACAGAATTTTGAAATTATCAAAATTGACATCACATTTACATTTTTTCCTATGTTCTGCAATATTACTCTTACTCTCTTTTTGACCATATTCTTGAATTTGTTTACAGAGATGACGGGCAGTCTCTCCAATGTATGTGGCATCGCACCCATTACATTTATATTCATAAACAACAGCAGAACAAAGTGTTAAAGGTGTAATAGATTTATTACTGAACATATTTTGAATTTTATGAGATCGTGATATAATTTTTAAATTTAATTCATTGTTAGTTGCTTTTAACAATGTATTTTTAAAGTTTTTAAATCCTTCAGAATAAGGTACAATTAAACAATATTTAGGCATATTATTCATATCTAATGATCCTTCGATTTCTTTCTTAGATCCCTCAGGAGAAGCCAAACTCTGATTTTTCGAAAAATCTTTCAAAAGTATTTTATCTACTGTTTCCTTTATTAATTTTTCTAGAAAAGATTTAGAATAACCATTCTTATTTAACAACAAACTTAGTTTATTAACACTTTCTACAGATTTAACAAAAGTGGAAGACAACGACCAGGAGCGATTCTGTCGGTGCAGTGCCTCTGCCGAAAGACGCCTGGAAAGTGATAAAATCAATCGAAAACCGTACAAGTCGTTAAATGGTTAAATTAACACCGATTTCGAATAATGACGATTTTTATAACTCCTACAAGGAATTTCGTAAAAATGTTTATGAAAGCACTAATAAAAGTACTAATTTATAAAACGAATGGCGATTTCTATAACTGATTTACTAATTATAATTCTAAAAATCAAGTTAAGTTAAATTTGCAAAATTTCGTTATCATCTGATTAATGGTTTGTCGGTCAAGCTCAAATTTTACTATGATCATATACATGCTGATAAAATGCGAAATAGTGGAGGAACAGTGAGTGAATCCACGTAAAGTTGAGATAGCTCTACATAGTCCGAATGGAGACGGTTCTGTCTGTACATCACCGTTGCCGAAAGGCTCCGGGAGCCGCTTTAAGTGACTCACTGTTTAAATCAAAACAGAAATCGAAACAATAAATAATAAATTATAATAATTATGATTTAAAAATTTTCATAAAGTTTCCCAAAAGTTGTATTTAATTTCTTGGTTGATATTATATTTTTTATTTACTACCAAATGGAATTCGGCATATTTCAGTTATTTGACAGAGACTATGTTTTTAAATATTAAAAAAATATTTTAGTTCTTTTGGTTGACGAAACCTTTAAAGATGTTCTTTTGAGAGATACATGAAGTAGATTTTACTGAATTAATAGATTGTTACTTAAATAATGTTTTATATTTTCAGTATTGAAAAAAAATCATGTTTCTTTATTATTCTCGTTATTTTATTTATTAAAATATTTAATAAACTCATAAATAAGTAAAATATCCAAGTTGATATGTTTAAGCTAAGTGTTTCATGAAAATACTCCAGTTATTTAATTCAATCAATTATTTATTTTAAATATAATTTACTATTATTTTAATAAATAAAAGTATAATTATATAATATATTTGAATCTTACCCTTTCTAGAAAAAACTCCAATTTGAATGGCTGACTAGTGATAAATTTTCAAGTTAAATGAAATATATTGTTAACTATTTTCGGACATATTTCAGTGGTGTTTTTATATTTTTATTACTTTTTATTTGAGAAAAGGTTTTTGTCATTTAATAAACAAAGTTGTCTTTCTTATTTTTTTGTAAAATTAATAATTTCCAATGTTTATGATTTTATATTCACAAAATAGGATTTTGGTTTTTCTAATCTTAAATAGGGTTAATATGGTTATTACTTTTCAGCTTAAATTTTATAGAAAACTTTCACTTATTTCATTTGTTCAGCGTTCAACTTTTGAGCTCAATGTCCGATTAAAATGGTGATAATCATGTTTCTTTCAGTGTTACATAACTAAACTGGAAATACTTTAAAATTACTTTTGTTGATTACCAGCATCCGGGCCCATGAGGATTCGGTCCAAAATTCAAGCTCCCAATTGTGGTCCTTAAGAGGACCGTATTTCTTTCGCAATTATTTGAATCACTTGAGGAACCACCGATGAAATAATCTGGTTGAAACAATTTCCCAAGATTCGAATTCAGTATGTAATCGAGAGTGGTACTGTTCAATTCAACCATGACGCTGATCGGCACACACTTTCCATGAACTCCCAAAGTAACGTAAACGTCAATTCTCTGTAATTGCAAATAACTGTAACTTTCGTAAACACCAGTGGTCGATTTTACAATGTGCTCGATGGTGGTTATTTTACAAAACGTCGTTCCAATACTGTTTCCACAACTTTGAAATATTCTCATTAATTCATACCATTGATCATGAATATCTTCACAATTTTTAATAGGTTCTGAATTTTCGTCAGTTTCTTTGATATGTAATCTCTGATCGGGAATTCTTACATGATTATCTTCAAATGTCTTCATAAAATAATCCACATTAAAAATATAGTCAAATGGAAAATTCATCTCTTCTCTAAACATAATGTATGTTGAATCGAATATATTTATTACTATAATTAAAAATCGATATTTCTATATATCTTTTATTTATTATCAAAATCTGTAATTCATTTAATTTAATAAAACAAACATAATCAAAACTATACATTTTTTTTTACATTTCGTTCTTTTTTCTCAACAAAAGTAATTTTTAAATAATAATTTTTTTTCTTTCTTTTTAAATATAAATATATATAATTCTTTAATTAATTTCTTTTAATTGTAAATATACATATAAAATTCATTGGAATTGGAATTAAATTCCAATTCCAAATTTTATTTTTAATTTCCATCTTGAAAATAAACGTTATTTTGAAATCTCTGCAACTTAAAAAATTTCATACGATTGTGATTCTCAATCACTGTTTAGTGACTTTAGTATGTCATTACTGCTACGACATCAGAAAGGTTAGCAATGCTTGAAACTATTAAAGCTGTAGTCATCATCTTAAAAATACCCCTTAGACTACTTGTCGACAGACTGAAAAGTTCGTACAGTAACTTACATTCACAATTGCAAATCGAATGATAAACGATACAACTTCTTATGATACGGGAAAGCCTCATATTTTTATTTGTTATATTAATTCACAAAATTAGTATTCTAGCAACTTATGGGACGAAAAACACTTAATATGTGCTTAAACTTAATATAGTTTAATTTTTAAATATTTGTTGTTTCTTTTTATTTATTTGACTCTTACAATTCATTTTATCATTTAATATTAAAAAACTACATTTTCAGCAATTTCGTTGTTTAATTTTAATACAGTCTTATCTAATTTTATGATGATTCTTTTATTAGCTAGTGAGTCCTCTCCTTATAGTCGATCCCCTTATTGATTCAATAAGAATTCATACCTTTTTAAGATTCATTGCCTTAAGATATTTTATTCAATCCCCCTATAAAATTGGTATTCGTATCTTAAGAATAGTTACAATACAACTGTATATATAATCGTTCTGTTTTACGATATTCTAGGATAATGTTGGCTACTTATAACCAGTTTGTAATGCTCTAACATAATCAAAATATGGTTTTAAAGAAATCTTATTTTGTTATTTTATTTTGTTAATAATGAAACTTTATTACTAATATTAACTAAAGTTTTTATTTAACAATCTTTTGAAATACATTTTTTCCATATTAAATATTAATTCATTTGGAAACAATGATTCATGGAACCCATTAACATCTATCCCTCTTTTAAATAATCGAATCCAAGAATTCTAATACCTTAATTAACAATTATCGCAATTATCCATCCTTAAAATATTTAATTGGAGTATTATTCTATTAACCGCTCCCCTTTAACCCCTTACTACACGAGTTTCTTATTTTAATAAATATATATATAATATAAGAAAAGAGAAGTAAAGTAGCACATATTTCTTAATTTTTAAAAAAAATATTTTTTCATTTAGAATATCCAAAAACAGTTTGGTCCACACTATGGTAAGCTACGCAGTTAGGGTAATAAAATTATGAAAAATTATTTTGGATCATATATGATCCACTAAGTGGCAAGGGGTTAAATCTTTTTATTTAACGATTCTAGTTGTTATTTATTCTTATAAATTAGTTAGTCATTAGTTTTTATCAATGATTTATGAATTCGGTGAACCAGAAAATTTCAAATGACGAGGATCGACTGAGAAAAATTTAGACTATTCTGTGTGCGTCACAATTCCACATTGGCTTTACATAGTATCATTGAGGCGGCGACCGTTTTGCGGAGTCCTCAACTCGCGGTAAAAATCACTCATGAAAAAATTAACGGAAAATAGAATTTGTAAGAATTTTATTAGTATAACATTTACAAGATAACAGTGAATATTTAAACAAGAATGTTTTTTTGAAATCCAGTTTAATTAATTGTTGAAATTGGATTTTTAATTTCTAATTTTAGTCCACTCTGAATTTAATTCGAATTCGCATAACAGTTATAATAATAATTAAAAAAAATAATTTAATAAAAAAAATATGAATTTGTTAGAGTGTCACAATTTTTTACAATAATAGGCACTACATCAGCCCCCCCCATTGAAGATGCGGAGCTATCGCGAAGTATGTCATGATGATCGTAAGGGGATGAGGTGTGATGAGCCTGAAAGTTGGACCCACAATGAGAATGTAACCGATTTTTTAATGGAATGTATTGTAGTGGAGTCAATTGCGTCGTCATCGATGTGAATGCAAGGTTTCAACTTACAAAGGTTGACGGTTCGTTGTGTGTCGTTGAAATCGATAATGGCAGTATTTTTCCCATGTCAAGTTGTATTACTCGGTATGGTCCAGTGTAACGGGTTTGGAGGGAAGTGGGATGTTTGCGGACCAACCATACAAACTTGGCGGTGACAAGATCTTTAGGTACATGCACTTTATATGCGCCTTTTTTTGATGGTGATGTATCCAGATTGTTGAAGTGCTGTCGAGCTAATTCTAATTGTTCGTAGTTGTTTGGACAGTTGGAAAAAATACTTCATTAATAAAGGAAGTGTTAGAACCAAACATCATCTGGGCTGGTGACGTTCCGTGCCGACTGCTGGGAATGTTTCACCATCCAATAAGTACTAATGGCAATTGCTTGACCCAGTCTTTGTTTACTGACATGGTTCTCAGTGAGTTCTTGAGTGTTCGGTGAAATCTCTCGACAAGGTCATTAGATTGTGGATGAAATGCTGTTGTTTTGAGGCGTTCAGTCCCCAACTTTTTGAGGAGGTTGGTGAAAATGTTGGTCTCAAATTTTCGACCTTGATCTGTGATAATGCGTTTAGGAACGCCAAATTTAGCTATCCAATTGTTAATGAAAATGTTAACTATTGTCTCGGTCGTAATAGTACTCAACGGAAATGCTTCGGGCCAGCGCGTATTTCGATCGATGATTGTGAGGATATATGAGTAGCCCCTGCAAGGTGGCAACGGGCCCACGATGTCCATGTGTATGGTATCAAAACGACTACCTGTTGGAAAACTGAGAACTGGGGTTTTGGTGTATCTGGAGACCTTGTTAGATTGACATTGGAAGTACGCTTTGCACCATAGCTTGACATCTCGTCGCATGTAGGGCTAAATTATTTTCGTGCGCAATAGTTCATATGTAACCTTGGATCCATGGTGAGCGATGGAATGGACGGCCTTGAATGCGTCTGCGCGAAGGGCAGATCCCAAGATGGGCCGTATACAACCAAGATTGGGCCGTACACCTACCAGATTTTACCACGTGCTGTTTGTCTTTCCTTGAAGGTAGCCAGATCCTTATCTGAAGGTTGATTTATTTCCAGCGTTTCCTAGGTGAATAACGGTTCGAAGTACAATGATGCAATTTCAACACGTGATAGACAATAGGCTATGACATTATTAATGCCAGAGATGAATTTAATTTCGATGTTAAATTGAGAAAGATAACTAATTTGTCTCTGTTGTCGAGATTTATTTTTCATTTGGAATATTTGGAGCAAGGGTTTGTGATCTGTGTTCATTGTTGAGGATCGACCAATCAATAAATGCTCAAAATGTTTTACTGAAAGGAATAATCCAAGGAGTTCTCTATCGAAGGTGAAGTACCTTGTTTGGGTGGCTGATAGCTTGTGTGAATAAAATTCTAAAGCTTCTGGAGTGTCATCCCGCACTTGCATCAGAACTGCCCCAATTGCGATATTGGATGTATCTGTTGTCAAAGTGATTGGTAAGGAGCCATCTGGAAATCGAAGCGCGGTGGTCTGCGTGATGTCCAATTTAATTTGCTGGAAAGCTTTCTCTGCTTCTTCTGACCAAAATAGTTGTTTTTTCTTTGGTCCAGCTGACATGCACGTGAGTGGAACAAATGTTGCTGAGATGTTTGGGATGAATCTGCCACAGTAATTGACCATCCCCAGAAAACTACGCAAGGTGATGACCGTTTCTGGTCGGGGGAAACTCCTTTATGGCCTTTGTAAAAAAGCTAACTGAAAACTTGTTTCAGTTAACTCCTTTAACGTAACAAAAAAATAAAGATAAATATGTATAAAGCTTTTATTTTACACAATATAAATAAACATATATAACAAAAAAATCACATACGAGAGAGAGAATGGCATGGATAAATCTCGATTTCGATTAGTGTTTATTGTTCTAAGGTTTCAAAGGAACGATCTTCTGATGTAACAATGTCGATGGAAACATCAGAGAATCATTTGGTTGCACAACGAGAATTTGAGGAAATAGATTATAGAAGAGATGCAATTTCAGGGGGGGAATATTGATAAATTGGTTTGCAGAAAATTCCTTTACGAACCGATTTTAGAGGAAAATGTTTTGTATGTAATATAATATAGTTGTAATCCGTAATATTAATGATTGTTTATATCGATCCTCGTTTTATATATATATATATATATATATATAT